>CM046846.1:13859670-14162170 GCA_025618425.1 Heliocidaris tuberculata
TTGCAATGTTGCTAACATGATGTACTCGAAACAAGATGATTATGGAAGATAAAGGCATGCTTTCCTTCTGATCACACCCCATTGCAACCATGACCGTGACTCTCAATCTTTCCCCTACACGTCTTATCCCATTTCCCCCATTTCATGCAGCAGGCGTCTCCACCGAGGCAAATTCCTTTTCATTTCCCGCCAATTACAAATTGGTCATGTGACTTTGAAAACGGCTCTCCGATGAAAGATCACTTAACTTTCGAGATGCACCTTCCCAGGGATCCAAATAGTTTTTATTTTTATGTAGGGCCTATTTTGATCAGTTATGTGTAAGTGGAAGAGTGTACAATTCAGTAAATTATCATTATCATTATCATTATCAGTTATAATCATCTTCATTATCATTATTATCAAAATGACAGATTGACGACTTACGGTACACGCAAAGATGTACGTTCATTACTACACTATAGCATTCCGTAACGCATCGGACACTCGCTGACCAAATAACTTGGACCTGCCCAATAACATTCGGCAGTGAACATGATTCGCCTTAACATTCGTGCAGCTCTTGGTTTGATATAAATAGAATATACGTCCATGATTTTTTTTTTTTTGAACTTTAAGATTACGTTTGGCACCTGACTTAGAGATTGTGTGGGCAGCGATTGTATATCCGATATTTTTGACAACAACAAATGACAATGTCAGGAGGGTAACTGATAAACTGTTTCACGAGAATTTCAGTCACAAACCAAGGGCATAAAGGTAATGATGGAAGATGTTCAGAGGTTATCTCTAGTATATATATAGATATAGTTTAAACTTTATGAAATAGCCCAATTTGTTCCATATCGACATCGACTATGAGATTTGTTGAAATTAAATTGTGTTTGGAAGAAAGTTGCCTTGGACAATTGAACAAAACTCGGATGCTTAGACATGTATTTGGAAGGATATAGCGAAAGAAATAAATGATGGATATGACGCGGTCATAGCTCTCTATTATCCCTCTGTTCAATCGTCAAGCTTTCGATTTACATCTTCATCACCTTGAACAGGACTCTACATGTATATGAAAATACAAAATAATAGCTTGAATTGACGTCTAAATTCATACATGCGTTTACTTTGCTAATTGTATGAATATATTGTTATATACTTGCATCTATGACTATATATTACATATATGCATAAATTCCTTAGATACATAAATACCTACTTATGTTTCAAGGTGGAAGGTCAAAAAAGAGATACGTATACCTGTATTTTCATCTCTATATTTGGATTTATACAGGTCACAAATAGTATTAATAGCATTCTTCTTATCACATTCAATATTCATATCTATATTCAAATGCGATGGGTACATAAGCATTCAAATATGGTATATTTATTTTGTGTGTATTTTCTTTTTATACATGGTAATTACTCATATTTATTACCTATATAATATTTTAAAAAATACATTTACCAAAATAAATATACGAGATATTTGAATACTTTTGTATATCTGATTCAAATATAAATATGAATATTCAATGTGATGAGATTCAACTTGGCAATATACATGAATCATACATCAGCTATATGGGTGGTATGCTTAGCGTGGGTAAATGTAAGGTGAATCAACTAGTTTACTAGAGAACTTGTGATTTATGAGCTGGCTGGACTTGATCCTTAAACTTTCAGAGAACACTGCAGTAGAAAACGTCTGGTGCTATTTTCTTCTGGGCCCCGTTTCATAAAACTTTTTTTTTTTCAATAACAAATTGCAATAACTGTTATAAGCTACTGAAATCCTTGCATCTGATTGGCTGAGAACAATTTTGTCATAGAAATGTGGCAGTTGTTACTGATAACAAGTTTTATGAAACGGGGCCCAGGTATGGATAAAAAAAAAGTGTAAATGGAAACATACCTACGTGTGCTCCACACATTTATTTTTGGTTACATTTCATATCTTTTTTTTCTTCTTCTTTTGTCTTTGTTTTTGCGAATCAGTTTAAGTAGCCTATGTGGAACTCTCCTTTACTGGGCCTACTGGCGTGACCAGCTGTAAACAACTATTATCTGCTGATATTTGAAGTGACTATTGTTCGCTATCGGAGACTATAATATTAAAGACTATATTTGGCAATCTTTTTTTTCCTCGGTTTATGGGCAAATGATTAATTTCATTTCACACTTTTCTTTGGATTTATGAAATTGATGATATTCCTGAAATTTATTTTTTTCTAAAAATTCTCTCTCTCTCTCTCTCTCTCTCTCTCGTTTTTTGTGCGTGTGTTTGGGTGTTTTTTGTAATTCCCCCTTTTTAGTGCGTTTATTATCATTATGACTCCATGATATCAGGCCATATTTGGGGTTCAGGGCGTTTTCCCTATTAAATACACCTTGTGTCGGTGTCCCTGGAGTCACTGTGACTTATATTCATCCTTATTTTGTGTACGCCTGGTATCTATTTCGAGGAGTCGAGTCGTGCATGCACTGTAGAAAACTCCCTACATCATTAGGATCATGGAGAACAAGGGTTTTGTTCGCGATGTATACGTAGGTTTAATCAAAGATACGTATGGCGTATGATTCACAGCTCTTGACGCACATCGCACATATCATTACAGTAATAATAGAACACCTTACTCAAAGGCACATGATAATCGATAAAATTTTGTTAATGTGCAAATGGTGCAAATAGAAGCAACAACCACACTTTGGAATTTGGTTGAGTCACACCGAGATGAAATGAATATCCCCCACTTTTGGGAAGAAAAAGTCATGACTGAATAATTAATGCTTTGTCTATACGGACATGTCATTGGAAATAATTATACTCACGGAAAATTGTCATTAATACGATGGTGTATTTATGTTTACTGAGTAGCGGCAGCGGAAACAATCAAATGATTGTTGTTAAGGTTTATAGTTGACCATGTCCTTAGTTATCTTAAACTCATTCACGTCACCTTCATGACTAATACGATGGACTTTAGACCTCCCTTTTGTCATAAAACCCTGACTTCATTAAACAGAAATTGCAATCAAATACAGTTTGATTTATTGTGCCGGAACACCTGCACACTGAACTAAACGAACTTCTAAGAATTTTTCCATGTTCAGATTCAAATTCATTGTTCTTCATGTCATTTCTGTAATTGGTGATGGAATGGTGAAACCAAAATTCATACTTCAGACCTTCTTCGTGTCATAAAAACCTGATTTAATTATAACAGGAATTGCAATCGAATACCGCTTGTTTTTGTGTCTGAATACCTAAATGCATAATGCAATAAACGAACGTGAAAGAATTTATCAATGTCTACAAACACTACAAAAACAATAATATGTTCAGATTCAAATTCATGTTATTTTCCATTACGTCATGGCTGCATTTGGTGTTAAAGTGGTTCATTGCTTCATTCTTTACCGTTAAAAAAAAACTAAAAAAACATATGTTCAGATTCAAATTCAAGTTATTTTCCATTACTTCATTTCTGCGATTGGTGATGATGTGGTTGAACGAAAAGTCACTCACAAATTCGATTAAAATATCTAATGGCCTAATTTCATTTCAAGCCTCCGTTTTACTTTATGTAGCATTAAGATGTCTTTTCTTAAGACATGTAAATTTAATTCGTAATATATTTCTAAATTCAATACTAATTTTATCTAAATGATTGCTACTGTGATTTACCTCATGACATTTAAAACCTTGGACCTGAAATTTCCATGAAATTAAACAGGTGAACATGATGGATGTCGATATCACTAATTCACCTGACAAGTGTTCATAGTTTGGCTAATTGATACTTTAAAGGCATTGATTAACTTTGCCCAGGATTGAAAAAAAAAATCACTGTTCCTGCTAATGCTGTAATCATAGTTTTATAAGCTGATCGGTCGTTTATATATCATGATAAATACGATTGAACATTGATGTCGGGATAGAGTACCACCGAACTCTAAAGAACTCTTACGGTTGGCATACCTCGCTCTATCACAGAATACCGTACGGGCTGGAAACCCGCTCTGAAATCGCCAAGCGCTCGTGCTTGGTTTTTGTGACTGCAGCGCAGCGAAGAAGCCGAGCGACTTGCGCTAGCGATTGATCGCGATTTTCTCTTTTTTATGATAGTAAACGGGTTCCATTTTCTCTCATACTTTCACATATCCTTAATTATATATGTAGTTAGAGAACTGCATACAATTCACTGGCATTTGAGCTGATTTTACAATTTTTCACAAAGTTAATCAATCACTTTAACAAGAAGAACTTGATGGCGGTCATGGCCCCTTCGTTTCAGGGCCAAAGCAGACAAACACAAGTTGTTATAACAAAAAAATATAATAAATCAATATTTCTACCACCTCAGTCATCGTCTTGGAATGTTTATTAGCCGCCGACTTATTTTTACGATATTGTGCAGCATAATTTAGGACATCTACGTAGGCCTAAAATCGTGAAAATTCTGACAAAACAAACATTGCATTGTCGTGAAAAAGCACCATAAAAGTAAGTTGAATATTTTTTTTCCATTCGCATGATTAGTCTCCCTACATCGTGCCTTACTACCGTGTTCTAACCGATAAAATGTTCGTGACTTCAAAGTTAAGCAGAACTTTGTCTAATCAAATGATAACTGTTTCTTTTGAATAGTTTAAATCTAGGAAACATTGTACACAAGCTGATAAACTTTGATTCAGATACTTTATATCATGACACCGCAAGATAAACTAATTACAAATAAAATTTACCTTGAAACAATGTAAAGACGTTGTGACGCATCTTTAATCAACACACACAAAAAGACTGGGCTGGGTCCAACATGTCCAAACTGTCAACTAATAAAGCATAGGGTCAAGGGTACCATTGTTGGATTCGCAAACTTTTGAGGTCTGTTGTAGGGGAGAAAATATTCCGAGGGATAAAGATTTAGAATTGTCCCGTTTAATTATAGCATTATTTCATAGTAGTTTTATTTCCACAAAATATTCAAAAGATAAAAGCCAATGAGAGCAACCGACCGAGAATGGAGGGGGGGGGGGGGGACACTTTCCTCACGATCCAATAGTACCCCCATCCCCAAATAAATAATTTTAAAAAGGATAAAATGTTTTATATTTAAAAAAACAGGGAAAAATTCAAGTGAGAAGACCCGCAATCACCCTTGCATTTTATTCTCCTTGTCGACAGGTGCCCCCCCCTACGGATCACTCCTATGGTGCCACTAAAATTACCTTTATTCCAATACGATAAATACAGTAAGGTTACATTAATACATTCATTACAATAAATCCATCGAAAAATTAACTAAAATTATGGAAGAGAGCAGTTGGTGAATTGTTTACGATTAAAAACATGAAATCCAGTCGTCCCCAAATAATGAGGTATATTATGGATCATACTTGTTACAACATGATCGAATGTTAGCGGGTAATGCAGGATGCTAATTATAACTTGAGACTAGCGCTCGAATGTGGTGATAAGGTCATTGTCTTTGAATGACTTCCGTTAGTTATGGTAGACAATGCCAGACACTGTTGATTTCCTGTCGATAAGTGTTTACCTCAAAACTGTCACACTTTCCTACATTATCGCTCTCACCATCGCTCTCAAGAGCCTCCTTAAAGTAGTTGAGTTCTGGGCCCTCTTGCATAAAAAAGAAGGAGAACGTTCACGATTTATTTTTCACCTGTACCACAACTCAACCTTTCTTTCACAATGTAGTTACATGGGCCCTCTTGCATAAAAAGTTGCGATTAATCGCAACTCTAAAAATTAAACGCAAGTCCCATATACGCGATCCTGATTGGTTGAAAATCAAGTTACGTTTAATTTTTTGAGTTGCGTTTAATCGCAACTTTTTATGCAAGAGGGCCCATGTAACTACATTGTGAAAGAAAGGTTGAGTTGTGGTACAGGTGAAAAATAAATCGTGAACGTTCTCCTTCTTTTTTATGTCAGGACTGCTCTTCAAATACCCTGCTATTCAAAATGTGACGAGTAATTTTGGACCAAACTTGGACAAACTTTCATGCACCAAGTGTGTGTAGTCCCACATGCTCATTTATGTGTTGTAGTGCTGTTCACTGTGGGTGATTTTCAGCAGGATTTAGTCACTTTCTTATCACTTTTGATGATTTCGAAACCTCAAATACGTAATTGTTTTTGTTACATAATCTACATTTCTCAATATTTTTTTTTCACATTGCAATCGCGTGACCAGGACCCTGTTTCATAGTTGTTTTTTTTAATTTTTATTATCAATAACAAGTTTCACGTTTTTATAACAAAGTTGATCATAGCCAATGAAATGTACATATTTCAGTAAATTATAAGTTATTACAACTTTTTAGTGATAACAAGTTTTGTGAAACGGCGCCAAGAACTCAAATTTATCTTTAACTTTATGCGAAAAGCCTGTGTTTGACCCGCATTATACTGCTGATATGGAATCACAATCTCTTTACGAGTGAATGCCATCCGCCATTTAGCCAGACAATATAAATAAAAAACCTAAAATATAAAATAACAAACAAACACACAAACAAAAACGCACAGCAGACGCAACACATCCGGTGTAGCCATTTTTTTTTTTTTTTTTTTTTTTTTTTAGTGTGGTACGAATTCAGTTGCTCAACATAATATCCCTGAAAATATTTTCTTTAGAATTACTTGGAAGTATGGCCCGAAATTTTCAAGTTCATCATGTAGCTTGGTGCTGAAATATTTCCTCTTCCTACCCATTTCACTATCAATCAACGCACTTCAATTAATGGAGAACTTCTTATAGAACGTGCGATTTATTCTTAGTATTTTCATAATTAGTGATTTGGATCTAGGACAAGGAAACTTTTAAAGAATCCAGGTGCGTCTCGGAGGAAATAGATCACGTGTAATTAGTGTATCAAGCTTTATCACGCAGTAGTCTGGGATTATCTTTATAAAGTCGAAATACATGTGTTTATATAGAATAATTAGTCGAGTCTCGTGTTTAGGGGAACGCGATGTTGAATTTTCGAATTACTGATTTTGTCTCTGCTAAATCGGTCAAAAATAAATACCAGATGCCTGAACCTATTAACTATCATGAAATATCTGTGGGCTGACAGCTTGTTTTGTAAATTTTGGCCGAGTCTACACAGATATTATTTTTCTCTCTGAACGTGTTTGTCTGCTCTGCATAGGGTTCATTACTGTAAAGGTTATTTTTTTTCGAAAATGAAATGGAACCCTACATATATGCAATAACGAACCTTCGGAATAACGAACTTTCAACCGTATGAACAAGGTTTTTGTGAGCTATATAGAGGAGATAACAGCAAGGGGTGCAATATATTTTTGAAATTAATATCCGGATTTGCAGACAACTCGGCGACAAGTGTGTGTGGTTCGTAATAACCCACGTGAGTTCATTAAAAAATGATCATGGCATTATGTAGAAATGCAACATATCGAAGCCGACATTATTTTAACAATATTTGAAGACATAGTGAGGTCCGGGTTTTTCTAGTGGGGTGGTTTGATATGGGGGAGGAGGAGATGGAGGGGAGGGGCGTTGCTTGTAGGAAGCTTAGGTCTCGAGTTCGTCATACTAGGTCATGTTGGTATACACGTATTACCATAATTCTAGCAGTGTCATCACAAACTTTATGTGAGCGACCGAGAAGTTTTATGTTTCAAAGCCACGCTTTCATGTCAAAAGCCGTTTGATTATGACTTGTAAAAAAATTGTAGGTCAGAGCTAGATTGCCAAGGTCCTGATCGCCCAATTTTTGGGGTCTCATGGGCATGCATTTAGCCCTCATTTAGACATAATTAGATTGATTTCCTATATTGGGCCTGTCATGTAATAACAATTAATTATCAATGAGATTAAGAAGAGTGGTTAATGGATGTCACGGGAGGGCGTTTCCTCTCTCCATGTCATTGCCATGATAGACAAGCTGTGTCCTTACAGGATGAAGTTATTTACAAAGCTCTGAGTTTATTCGTCTTCGAATTTTAGACAATTGATTGTTTGATGATTGCAGAGGATGTACGCTATATCTAGGATATTTTGAATCGGAGTGCCGGATATATTTACAACAAGTTTGTCGAGCAAAATGCAAAGAATTTTAAAAAGAGTCACCGTATAGTAAAATTTCCTAAAGAAAAAAAAAGAAGAAAAATCATCAGATTTTAAAATTTGAATTCGAGGGTTAGAAATACATCATTCTTATGCTGAAAGGTCGGGCATGTGCATATTGTACCAGCCCATCAATGAAGTATTCACATGACTGCTCAACTTCATATAGTCAGGAATATCCACATTATATCATAAGAGTTAGCAATTCATTTATAATTACCCAGCATGATGTTAAAGTAAAAAATCTTTGTAATTAATAATCGACTAATTACATTCTTTTTCTGTGCTATTTGCTTTCACACGGCGCGTCAAAGACTGCACCACGCTGACGCAATCCTACGTCAACGAATGACCCAATGGGGTCTATAAAATACAAGCTGTGCTTTTCAATAGACTCCTCCACATATGTTTCTTTACTGCCTAGTTTTACCGAAATTACGAGAGTATAATTGTTTATTATATGAAATTACTGTACTTAATTTAAAAAAGAAAGAAAATAGTTTTTCCATTCATGTAAATATTTCTTATCATAATTTTGTTGATATTATATCTGTATATATGAAAAACACTGAAAGACATCATGTGGAAAATAAAAGAAACCTTGAAACCTTGAAACCCTGACGCCTCACCTGCTCACGTGCGACAAGGAGGATTTGTCAACAATGTAGACACCCAGATCAATTACATTCCTGAGGTGTCAAGGTCCATAGTGCATGAAACAGATTTGCTTGAAGATGTATTGTAATATTTGCATGTTGAAAACAAAAAGTGTGGTAAATTTGAGATTGGACATGGCATGAGACTTACTGGAAAATCATTTCTTCTTTTATCATTTCAGTTATCTTGAGAGCGTCTTCTACTCGGCTCAAGGCATCGCAGCCATCATTGTGACATTGGTCTTCCATGAGACTGTCCTCTCCTTCGAAACAGAGTTAGCTCGTCCAGCTCAGCTCCTCCTTGCCGCATCCTTAGGTTTCCATGTTGTCGCCTTCTTCAGAGTAACATTCCTAGGAAACAGTTGCATTGTGAAATACACGATTATGTTGATGCAGTTCATGGTGATTCTGACGCTTGTGGCCGTGCTAGTGACCAAGGAAGACTCTCCGATGGGTATGATTTTGCTGGTGAGCGAAACGGATATGCTGTTCGCGAATGTTGGAAAACTTCACAAGGTCATTCGTCTCAAGGGCACCAAGAGGTACCGTGTCATCATCTACGTTGGGGCATTCGCGACCGTCCTGTCCCGAGCCATCATTCCACTGGGTTACCTTGCAATGGCTCTCCTGGAAGGAAGTCCTTTGAAGATGTCCATTTCGGCTACCACAGTGTTCTTCGTCGGACTTGTCGCGTGTGGTGCCATCAATACTTGGAGGATCAACTCGGCTGTTGCTCGCATCTGTAGGAAGGAAGAGAGGATCGTCGAGGTAGTGCCTTACGCCAATATGTCTGACGAGCGAGGAAACTCCACAGGACCTAAACCAGACGATATGGCTTCGTCCATCAGTGCCAACATCGAAATGCCACCTTCTTACAACGAAGTCTTCGCTGCTGAGGACGCCACCGCCGCAGCCGCTCCGACTGTCCAAGAAGACCCAAACGCTGCCTCTGGTCTCACTTTCACAAACCCAATGGCAGAAGACACTGTCAATGATTCTCTTGTACATATTGCCTTAGCTGCAGGAAACACTGACACTTCAAACATGACAACCTTCACAAGCATTGATCTAAGTGCATCAGACATCGATCGGAAAACGGACACGGTTATGACAACAGACAATGAGCTATGTTCGTCAGCATGAACACTTTGTGAATAGTTTGCAATTTATTTATTGATGTATAAATGAGTAGTACGTATCACGAAGAACTGTCTTGCAATGTTAACCAGTAAAGTTGGCTAAATTGCAATCAATTTAAGTGACGTGAAGAATGAAGATATCGTATCCTGCTATATACATGTAAGTTATCTCGTTATAGCGGTTTGAAATGTCTGTCATAATTCAGAACCTAATTTAATCGAAAGGCAGCAGAATCTTTTTTTAAATGTAAACAACCAGTACTGAACTGTGTAACCTTTTTTCTACAAAAATGAAGCTTTCCTGAGAAAGAAAAACGATCCATCTTTTTAGAGCACGGAAGTTCCGGAAATCTCTTTCGTGTTTTTACTTACCATGCTCATACAAATTACCGGCATTGTTACTTTTGAATGCTAAAGTTGTCCGAAGGAGTTTAAACTGAGGTTTGTGAGACCAAAAATGGAAGAAAAAAGATCTTCCGAAACCGAATGTATACGAGACTGATAGACTGTGGAGTGGAAAAGGCCAGAAATTCGACCGAAAGTTCTCAAGGCCTAGCTCGAAGCTCGAAGATCTAAAACCATGAAAACTGAAATGAATCTTCCGTCTTGTGAAACTTCTGATAAGAAATCGCACGTTTATACATCAAAGAAAAGCTTTGAGGTTGACCATGTTATAAGTAAAATCAGTGAATCCCAATACAGATTATAAACATAATCCCTGTTTCTTGTTTGTTTGTTGGTGTTTTTTCGGGGTGTAGTTTATCAACAAGTTACTAGACCACTGATGAATTAATTAAATTAATTTGCTTTTATACTGCTAACCCTTCTATGAAAATGTGCAGACATATGACATTATGAAAATGCACTGTGGCTATATTGTTGGTAAAATTCTAAGAGGTCTAAAATCGATTCCTACTCTTCATTTGTTATTCTTTATTTATTTTTATTTTTTTTAGAAATCAGATGTTTAGTGATAATTTTAAAAGGATATATCCGTCCCCATGGATTTCCCTTGTTAAGACTTTAAGAATATTTTTACGGATGAAATTGTTTTCAAAATTTCAATTGATCAGTATGGTTCTATTCATTTTGTTGTTGTTATGTTGTTGTTTTTTGTCGTTAAATCAATGTTAATTTTAAGGTTAAGATGGTGCTCTACAACCTACAGTGTCGAGTATTTGTGCAAAAAAAAGTTGCACTGGCCGGGAATCGAACCCGGGCCACCCGCGTGGCAGGCGAGAATTCTACCACTGAACCACCAGTGCCTTACGGACTGCTGCTAAGACAAATACATATTGTCAACGAATCCATGAGCCTGACCAAAACTTCAGTACACATGTTGGTGGTATTTTAAGGTAATCTGGTCTTTCGTTCTTATCTAAGAAATGTTGCTTTCTTTTCCTTGAGATGTTATTTTTCTTTAGAAGAACAATGTATTACTCTATCAATAATTATGATTTCTTCCAAACTTGCCCTTATAGAATCACGATATTAATCTGGAGATTAGTATATAAATATAAATAATATAACTAGTAGCAACCTTTCATTTGAAAAGAAAATTCATTATAATTTGTTAATATCTTCATATTTACTTACTATGTGTGTATTTATTTTCCTGCCTAGCTATTACAAGTGGAATATATCGTCCCGCCTTTCACAGGCTTGTCCATTGTGCTCAAATATAAGATTGCACCTTATGCGGTTGTTTTGATTATTAATGATTTTTAAAAAGCACTTGTCAAATGCGTGAAAAAATGTTATGTGTCAAATTTGGGAAGATTTTTTGTGTGTCACTGCTCAGTTTTATATATGTTAAAATGTCACATGCATGCATCTATATCCCCTCCCTCCCTCACACATTCCCCCCCCCCTTTTTCCATCCCTACCCTTCTCTCTCTTTCTTTCTCTCCCTATATAAGTATGGTTCCCCCTCTCTCTCTATCCGCACTCTCCCCCCGTCGTCCCCCTCTCTCTATCTCCATGTTTTTTTTCTCTGACGATGTTATTTCTTACTTTCATGATGTTTGATAATAAAACAGACAAGAAGAATCGAAATGTCTCCTGGATACTGATGATGTGCTTTCGTTAAAGGAAAACACGGGAATAAAGAGGAAATCATTTGAAATAATCTTTTGACAGGTTGCTCAAGGCAAAATTAGAGAGAAAGCGTGTAGATGCAAGACAAGGCACGGGGGGGGGGGGCGAAAAGATGTAATGAAGAGATAGGGAGAGAGAGAGAGGGGGGTATATCTTAAGAGCGACAAAAATAGAAGGATATCGAGAGAGAGAAAGAGAGAATAAATGACAAGAGGGAGAGAAAAAGAGATAGAGAGAGAATAAAGGAAGAGAAAGAGGAAAAAAGTAACAGAGAGAGAGAGAGAGAGATACAGTGAAAAAGGAGGAAAAATGGCATTAGAGAAATGAGTATGTTTTATTTTCTAAGCAGTGTAGAACATATGGAAGACATTAAGAATGGACTTTTCAGTTTATGGAAATGGGCGCATGAAGTTAAAAGAGACGAGAATGGATAAAATGGGTACTTTGGTTTAACCTTAATTATCTTACAACAAATTACTTACCTCTATTAATTGTTGTTTTTTGTTTTCATTTTGTTGTTGGTTTTGTTGTAGTTAATTCAATGTTAATTTTAAGGTTGAGATGATGCTCTACAATCTACAGTGTAGATTATATATGCAAAAAAAAAAAGAAAAAAAAAAGGTTGCACTGGCCGGGAATCGAGAATTCTACCACTGAACCACCAGTGCCTTACGGAATACGGTACAGAGAAATACATATTGTAAACAAATCCACGAGCCTGAGGGAGGGAAAGAGAGAGAGAGTGAGAGAGAGAGAGAGAGAGAGAGAATAAAGGAAGAGAGAGAGAGAGAGAGAAGGGAGAGGGAGAGAGAGAGAGAGAGAGAGAGATACAGTGAAAAAGGAGGGCAAATGACATTAGAGAAATGAGCATGTTTTATTTTCTAAGCAGTGTAGAACATGTGGAATTTATTGCAATGAGGCATGAATTAAAAACAAAAGAATGTATTAAATGGGCTTTGATTTAATTTTGATTATCTTACAGCAATTACTTACAATTATATTCCTGAACAGCGAAAGGCGTTATACTACAGATTTTACTTTTGAAAATTCTCTTGCATAGAGAGTTGCAATCGCTAATCAAAGGTAAATTTTAAGCCATTCAAAATCGAATGTTTAAAGCTCATGTACAGTATTGGTAGCAAAAAAGAAATTGGAAAGAAACATGTTAAATATAGTCTCATGTTGTTCTCCTTGTATCAAAAGATTTCTGTAAGAGATCATTTGGTATTCCGTCTATGATTTCTGGTGAATTTCAGTGTAAATATCTGTAAGGAATGCTTGATCACTGCCATTATGCTTGGACCCTTCCACCCCGACGGCTCCCCGCACAGCAGTCTTGGGGCTTCGAATAGAGACAGCGTGTGTGCACTCTGTGTAGCTACTCATCATTGGTTTTACAAGTATGTTTGCAGTGTATAGCACATGCTGCCTTTGTTGGGATTTTACGTGCCTGTCCCGGCACATAAATTGGTTTTTGCCTCTTATTTGTTTAATATTAAACCTTAGGAGGTGAAATCTTCACAGTGTCTTAGTACTGCTAGTATCTTGCTATTTATCAACAAAAATTGAAGAAATCTGACAAACAGTTTTTGAGGGCTTACCAAAACTTTACATGACCTTTAAGATTTGGGTTTGATCGCAACTCCTTACACAAGAGGCCCTGATGCAAACCATTCCCCTCTCTCACCTCGTGACTAGATACAGGCAAGGCCACTGAACCTTCGCACAATTAATTCGTAAGTAAACGGAAAGATAATTGAATTTTATCTTCAAAATAAGTTTATGATTAAGCTTATATCATCTTGGTATTATTTGATTGGTAGCAAGTGTTATTTTTCCCACGTGTTATGTAAACGGTTATAATCTAAATGTTTTAATATAGCGCCGAGTAAAATGCAAATCGCGACCATTCGCAAGACAGATTATTGAGAGGTAAGATTGTTAGTGAGTTCTTTCTAATATTATTAGCAAGTGTGATATTTTACGAATGCGAAGTATATGAATTAGATTTATATATGAAAGCCTTTTAGATAAGCAGATTCAGGTGAGGAGTTATCGCGCAATGTTGTTACCGTTGTACATAATTATGTTCATTATTAAGCTGTAATTGTTGTTGCCATATGGGATTCAAATGAACAATATTGATTTTTAGAAATGCTGAATTAATTGACCATAGTAGGGACAATGTTGCTATAATTTCTTATCGACATTTTATGTTGCAAGATTACATGAAATCTTTCGATAAAAAAGACCAAATTTACATTTGGATGTTTTAGTATTTTCATTCTCTAAAGCGGTGTCGGGCTTCAAGTAAATAATCTCGGAACACAATTTTAAAGATTTTTTTTCTCACTAATCTAATTTCAAGCTTGAATTCATGTATTCTGCAGTACATTATAATATAAGAGGAGATATCTTCATAATAAAGAAATGTAGCAAATTCATAAATATTTTCATGTTTTATATACATTATACATTACATGTAAAGTAGAAATTCAAACTTAACCAGTTTATTTATTTATTTATTTTTAAATTTATTTATTTATTTATTTTCTGCATGGTACATGGCATTACATAGTATGATCATTATGACAAAAATGAGAATAAGTATAAGTAAACAATTTTAACGAATTAAAAGGCAAATATGATCATAATACAGGTACAATATTTGGATAATGTAATAACATGCAGAGGTATGGCAATAAAAGCTTAAAGCTTGAAGCATTGCGATACCTTTTCATTTTTTAAATGATACATATAAAAGGAAACTAAAAAACAACAACAACAAAAAAAAAAAAAACTAATCATGACAAATCGTCACAAACTTGTTGATACATTGCACTATTTACAAAATAACATGAAAACAAAAAAGTATATGAATAGAAAAAAAAAAGAAAAGAAAGGAAAGAAGATGGTAGAAGAGAGAAAGTAACCCTTACTAATTCAACCAAACATATCTTGACAATGCAATTTGTAGATGCAATACAACAAAACAAATAATATTAAAAATAGGAATGGTCTATTTGTACAAGTGATACGAAGAATCACACGATAACAAAACAAAAACGATTGTACATAGATGAATATAAATCACATCTTTGAGATAAGCATACGCTTAACCGCATTTTTAAAGGAATGTAAAGTCAGTAAATTACGAGTGTTTTGGGTAAAGTATTCCAAACATCAGGACCATTATGCCTAACAGAATTATGAACCAATACCGTACGCGGACTGAATAAATGTATATTAGCAGCTTGCCTCGTGGGATAAGAGTGGATATCACTGTAAAATAATAAGCAATTTCTAAAGAAGTTTACATGTTCTATATTAATTAATTCATTGATTTTTCCCTAAACGATTCAAAATAAAGTGATTTAGGGTCATAGACACAGCTATTGTAATTGTTGTCAACTTGTTTCCATCGGTTCTACGGCACACACTCCGGCGACAATAGCTCCGCACTCCATAACCCTACACTAATATTACCGAAATATTAACTTCAAACTTGGACCAAACACTTTACCTGACCCTACTCCAAACCCTAAGCCTAACCTAAAACCCAGTTGCAACCCTAACCCTGACCAAAATCCCCTTGACATGCGTGAAGAAAATATATATTTTCAGGACAGTTGTCGCCGGGGCAAATGCCTGGTTGCCCCATTTATCATGATGTATTCCATTATGTTTGCAGCACGGTATAAGGTACCACAATGAAGTTCGTCATCTCTACCATTCTGTTGGCAGCAGCAGTTGCTGCAATACCATCCCTTGAAGAGCGACTTGCCACCATTGAGGATCGCTACATCGTTGTTTTTGAGGTGAGAGCGGATCACAAAGTATGCAATTTTTCGTAAAGTTGGATCTGATGATTATCATAGATATTTTTCGTGATGTTGTTCTTCTTTGAACATTCTCAATGGTTATTTTTGTCAAAATTTAGCAAAAATTAAAAAATTCATTTTTAACGTAATAGTAACTCTAGACTACTGGTTTTATGAATATGCCATGAACAATTACAAATATTAGCTGTTGGCATTTAAAAAAAAATATTACTACAACTATTCTTTTACTATACTACACTACTGCTAACGACGTCTGCTACTAATGACGACTATACTACAGACTATCTACTACTACTACTACTACTACTACTACTACTACTACTACTACTACTACTACTACTACTACTACTACCACTACTACTGCTGCTGCTGCTGCTGCTGCAACTACTGCTACTACTACTACTACAACTACTACTACTACTACTACTACAACTACTACTACTACTACTACTACTTCTACTACTACTACTTCTACTACTACTGTTATGACTACTACTGCTGCTGCTACTGCTTTTACCCTCCTACTATAACTGCAAACTACTACTACGTCTACTTCTATTACTTCAACTACTACTACCACTACTAATACTACTACTACTACTACTACAACAACAACAACAACTACTACTACTTATATGACTCCTCCTCCTACTACTACGACAACTACTGTTACTACTACTGCTCCTACTACTGCTACTACTGATACAACTACTACTACTACTACAACTACTGCTACTACTACAACTACTACTTAACCTACAACTACTGCTACTACTGATACTACTACTTAACCTACTACCACTACTTCCACTACTTGATATGAATGTTTCTATACTAATGCATTTCTCAGTGCTGTAGCAAGTAAGCTGACATGTATATATTAAAAAAATAATTGGGGTGATAATACATAATTTTGACTCCATAAACTATGTTATAAAAAAATCGAATTCTATGTTTATGACGCTCTATCCCTTTCCACAGGACACCGTTGATGTCGACACGCTAGTCTCTCGCCTTGAAATTGACGTCGCTTCGGTGGCTGGTGAGTTCGAAATCACTCGAAGATACTACACGGCGCTGAAAGGCATTGCAGTTAAACTCGACGAGAGAGCATTTAAATTGGTACGGTTACCGTTTATCATTTTCAACCATATTGCTACCGAATCCTTGAGAATAAATTAGATTTACACAGGAAATTTGGGGATTTAATAACTTCATCTTTTCTTTCTTGAACTTTCATATATATATTCCACTGACTCTGAGTCATCGCTAGAGGGCACAGTTTCCCCTAAATCCATAGCCTATTGAGAGAGATAGTTGTGACACACGTACCAGAACGCTTTACCTAAATTCCACACTATTGTCAGTAAATCAGTAAGAGATGGGGAGAAAGAACGAAATGGAAAGAGAAAAGAAAAGATATGGATGAGTGAAACCAAATTCTTAATCAGCGGTTTTGGAAAATATGGCAAAATCATCAGCAAATATTACTGATTGCAAAATAAAGAAAATAACGACGCCCCTGATTTCACTGCTGGATGAACTTCACTGTCTATTTTATTTCCCGTGCCCGGCCCGTATAGGTCAGAGTGGCTCGAGGTGTAAGGTACGTCGAACAGGATGCTATCGCTAGAGTTGATGAGGTACCTGAAGCATGGGGTCTGGACAGAATTGATCAGCGAGACTTGCCCCTTGATCAGTCTTTCGAAAACGAAGGTATTGTATGCTTGAAATGTATTCGGAATTCATTTTGTTATCAAATCATCCTTTGTATGTATTGTATAATTTTATCCTTGCGTTTTATTTCTCCTTATTTTGTTATTATTTTTTTTAAATGTATCTCTGCAAGTTGTATAAATAATCCTTTCCTTGAGGCAAAATGCACTTAATCAGTACATTTACCAGTACACATGTACTAAGTTATAATTCCGCTTTAATTATTTTCTTTGTCATAGGAATAATTCACTCGTTTTTTTCTTTTTTTTTTTAGTTTTTTTTTTTAGTGGAATTGTCTTTCATTGACTTTGCGTCATGGCTCACAAAAAAAATTGAACAAAGCCTTTTAAGCCCTGATTTCCATGTTGGCGCCAAATACACCTTTACGTAATTTTTCTTTCTTTTTGTCTTTATTTTTTTTTCGATCTGTAGTAGGTGACGGGTCGGGTACGACTGTATATGTCCTGGATACCGGTATCAGAGAGACACATGAAGACTTCGGCGGCAGGGCCAAGAGGGATCCTATGGACTTTGTAGGAGACGGTTGGGACGTAAGGAAATTTAAATACCTTTCTTATCATCTTGATTGTTTTGAACCCCCCCCCCCCCCCGTGGAATGCGACGGCAGACGAAGACAACCTAGACCTTGGCACACCTAGGACATTTACTCCCACTTTCAGTCGTAGGGCAGCTGCACATGACAGGCTGATTAATAGCCGGACAAATAACTCCGGACTATTACTCATCTGAGATGGTGGTAGTGGTACTCACTGAGTTGTTGTTATCGTGGGGAGGGTTAATCGCTCAGGTATTCTGTACCTATATACATGTAGCTGTCCGGATGCAGATCTTGAGTAATGTCCCAAGCCGGTAATCATCCAAGGGATAGTTCTTCATCCTAGATGGGTATTATCTGGACGATAAGCTTATGTGCCCGGACACAAGGCTTTTATTACCAGGCATGTAAGAACGGCGGTGGATATACGGAATGGATTTTTTTCTTCTTCTTTTTCAGAAATTGAAGGATGTCATACCGAACTCATGTTTTACTATGTTTGAAATGTGCTTAGTACACTACTTTAGTTATCACACCATAAGCTATCTATTAATATATTTATCATCCCGTCTGTCTATGTATCTGTCTTTCTACATATATATTAATCTAATTATCTATCTGTCTATCTATATATTCATCCACTGAATAACTAACGAAGTCAAGAAAGGCGAAGGTTCCATTTTATTTATTCATCATCTATCATCATGATCATAAACTTCACATGTTAAGCTAGAGGTCATCTTGCTGGTCCTTATATCATCACATCATATCTGTCTATCTTTCGATAATTATAGCTATCTACCTATCTCATTATCCACCTATCTATCTTATCTATCTATCCATCTATCTATCTATCTGTCTGTCAGTCTATCCATTTTCGCCTGTTTTGTTGAGGTTTTGATTTTATTAATAACAAGATTATATTATGTTTTTTTTGTTTTGATAATCATATTATACCAGGATTTTATTTCTGTAAATTATTTAGATATGGCTCTGAATCTATCTATCTATCTATCTATCTATCTATCTATCATATATTTATCTATCTCCCGGGTTCGATAAAATAGGGAGCCGACTGCCATGGCCATGGCACTCACTGTTCTGGGACGGCAGCGGGCGGTATTCATGGTATCGCTCGTGGAGCCGACATTGTCTCCATTCGGCTTTTCAACTGTAACGGTTTCGGGTCGGCCTCGGACATTGTCTCAGGTAATACCCCTGTCATACCAAAGAGACCGACAACAGACCGAACAAACAATTACATTGCACCGAATGGACAAGATTTGGTCTGTTTAGAGTCAGTGTGGAGTCGGTTTGTCGGTGTGATTAGATGGACGCATATTCTGTCTCGGGAGGGGGGGGGGGGGGGGAGGGATACTACCACATAAAAAAATATACCCTTCAGGGCAGACCCGTAGGGGGGGGGGGACAAGGGATCCGGACCCCCCTTTATTCTTTATTTTTGCTTGTCATAATTTTTTTTGAACTGGACCCCATTTTGCCTGACTGGACCTCCCCCCCCCCCCCCCGCCCATTTTACCTGATTTTTTTTGTTTGGTTGTTGTTGTTTGCTTGTCAGAGATTTTCTTTTGGAATTGGTTCCCCCCTTTTCTGTCTGATCACTAATTTTTTTTTTTTTTTTTTTTTGCTTGTCAGAGATTTTCGGGCATTGGATCCATTTTAAAAATAAATTCCTGGATCCTCAACTGCTTCTAGTATAAATTATATTGTTGAAAAAGATAAGAATATTATATAGATAATGCCCGTAATTATGCAAATTTGCTTTGTAACCCTTTCTAATGCATCATACATTTTCCAGCGCATTGAGCATATCACGTAATGGATATGGCTCTCCAGAAATACTCATTATTATTATTATCATTGTTGTTGTTGTTGTTATTGTTATTATTATTATTATTATTATTATAATTATTATTATTATTATCATTGTTATTATTGTTATCATTATCATGATTATTATATAAAATATTATAATTATTATTATTATTGTTATTGTTGTTGTTGTTGTTGTTGTTGTTGTTACTATTATCATCATTATCATCTATCTTTAGCCATCGATTATACAACTGCTACTGCAAATCTGCCTGCTGTGATGTCCATGTCATTTGGTGTACTGCGGAGGGACGCGATTGACGAAGCGATTGATGCCGCCAATGAACGCGGTATAATCCCGGTGGCCGCAGCGGGGAACAGCGACAACGACGCGTGCCTCTATTCACCAGCTGGATCTCCAGCAGTAAGACTTTCTTTTCAAAATTTTGATATTCTTTCAACACTGTCAAATATCACAGAATCCATGAATGAATTGTAATATGATAAACAAAGATATAATTCTAATCCATGATTCACTGAAATATAGCTAGATTCCAGCTCTTTGACTTATTTCGATGATTTACTAATTCATGTTTTTCTTCCTCGTAGTCATTCATTTGAAAAATACATTTTTGGACTGATTTCTATTTGAAAAATACAGCTATTTCAAGTGATATGTTCCAATGAGTTCGTCTTAATGATTGTTTTATCCTTCTTCCTTTCTATGATAATTGAATTATGATTTTTTTTTTTCACGAGAAAGATGTATACGATGAATAGGAAGAATTATGATGTTTGGTAAAGTAAAAAAAAAAAAATTATCGAAGTGTACATTCTTTTTAACATTCATCAAATAAAATATATGGTTCTATTAGTATTCCGAATATTGTTCTCTCTCCCAATCTCCCCCTCTTTCTCTATCTCTCGCTTTCCCTCTTATCTTCTTGCCCCTCCCCTTTCCCTATTTCTCTTTACCTATGTCTCCCCACTTTTCTATCTTCCTCTCTCTTGTATATCTCTTTCACTGTCTTGTCGCACATGTCGATCTGTATATTTTTTTCTCCCAATCTGTCTACCTGTCTGCCTGCCTCTTCCCCTCTCTCTCTTCCTTCCCCTCACCATCCTCCTCCCTACCCCCCTCTCCCTCCCCCTCCTCCTCCGTATCCCTCTCTCTTTCCCATGCCCCTCTCTCCCACTCTCCCCACCCCTCCCCTCCATCACCACGGCGTCCACACCTAATAGTCTATCACCGTGGCTGCCTCAGACAAAGACGACAAGCGGGCCTATTTCTCCAGCTACGGGAGCTGTGTGCAGCTCTTTGCTCCCGGTGTGGATATCACCAGCGCGAATCCTGCATCGGATGAAGCTACGGCTACCTGGAGCGGAACCAGTATGGCCTGCCCCCATGTAGCTGGTAAGCAAGGGGGGGGGGGGCTATTAATTGGACCCAGGGGCGGGTCTAGGAGGGATCATGGGGGTCCGGACCCCCTTTTTTTGTTGCTTGTCATAGGTTTTAGGCTAATAAACTTTTTGTTTTGTTTGTTTTGTTGTTGTTGCTGTTTTTGGCTCTTTTTTTTTTGGCTCATCAGATTTTTGTTTTTCACAAAATCTTGGAGCCGCCCCTGTAAAGTCGTTGCTCTTACACACTTGGTTGGATTGTTAGGTTGCCGAAAGCCATTATGAATGGAATATCAATGTGCATTAATACTTTCCCCAATTTCAGTCTCCATGCTTATCAGGTTTATAATGTGTGGTAACTTATAACATTATTAAGCATGCCCTATGACAAAACATATCTTAAAAGGCACTACTACGTAAATATTTTTTGATCGTTCATCGTTTTTATCCTTTTTGAATGAACATTCTATTTCAATTTTATTTGCACCTGTTTTATAGTTTTATGTAACTGTACACACTACTTTGGATAAATATTTAAAATAAATAAATAAATGAATAATTAAATGAATGAATAAATAAATTAATCAATTAACAGATACATAAATGAACAATGTTCCATTTCGATGACCATAATATTTTTCGGGAGACACAGTGTGTACATGCATAATCCGTAGATCGGGATTAGGTGTAAAGCTCCAAGAGATGTTATTATTAAGAGCTTTGTGAATTTAGAATATTACCATTCTAATTCATGGTGTATAATAATCATGATGATCGGTTTTTATCTATTCCGAAGTTCACACTTTTCATGTTCTACCTGACATACAGGTGTGGTAGCGGTCCATCTTGGTAACGGTGTCGCACCAGCAGATATCCGTAGCCGAATTTTGAGCGACGCTTCCGTCAACAAGATCTACGACACCGGTGACTTGACCCCGAACAAACTCCTGTACCTCGGAAACTGAGGAAACCGATTTCACTAGTATGAATAGTTGTCAAGTCGATTATGAGTAATTAGATTCATAAAATCATACTCTAATTTGTCGATAATTTGCAATAAACATGATCAAGTACATGTATCATTAAATCAGGTCATCCATATCGACTTTTATGCTGGAGCTCGCTTCAAGCTTTTTTGTTGTTATGTTTGGCAAGGCTTATATCAGGTCTCGTGCCATCAAAAAGCCCCTTTTTAAATAGGTAGTAGGTACGGAATAAGAATACATTTAAGAAAATAGATTACTACACCTAAGCTATGGGATAAGAATGATCTTACCTAGTACGTTTTGCTCACTCGAGACGAATTAATGAGTTCTTGAATGCACTAAAAAAAATTGTGCATCATTCTAACAATCTGATTATAATGATTAAAATCAGTATAAGTGTATTGAGTTATAAAAGGTCATAGGTCAAAAAACTGTAAGAATAATTTGTTATGCTCTGATCAGGTATGGCTCATGGCAGGTCATAACCATCAAGACACATTTAATGACCAAAGAAAAATAGGTTGTTTGTAGAGATTGAGTAAAATCTTTACTTTTAATAAAGGTAGTTCTCCAGCCCGAGGTTGAGCAGACATAGCAACAACAACAAATTAATAGAATGCAAACTAGAAACTGTTCTACATGAGCCCACCCTAGTGTGAAAGAAACACTCATCAGTTATAATTCTTTGATCAATAAAACTACTAAAATATAAAAGAAGAAGAAAAAATACATGGATTTAATAAACACGAATTGTAAAACAATTTTGGTTTCAATACAGATGTGTATGTCAGTGTCGTTCACTTGTATGCTCTTCAGCAGTGTTGAGGAGGCAAAATATCCCTGTAGACCGATGGCCCACAAGACCGACAGCTATGGGCGGAAATCCCCCAAGATTTGAATGGGGGGGGGGGGGGGGAGGGAGGATGTGACATAATATCACATATTCAAACGAATTTGGTCTTATATTTAATATGCCCCAAAATAATTATAATGAATCACTAAAACCCAAACTTGCATGTAATATTGAAGGTCAAAATTCAACTAACATTATTTTATTTTGTTTTTGCTTGTCATTCCGACAGCCAAAGAAAACAAAAGCAACAATGTCGGTCTCATGAACCATCAGAAAAGTTGTCAGGAGGTCTGCGAGACTGATATGTCGGTCTCGTGAACCCTTAGATAAACTTTCCAGATGCCCCCGAGACCTACATTATCGGTCTGAAGGGCTGTCTGTCTCATAGAATGCAGCCGCTTTCAATGGCGTATCCAGGGATTGGGAAAAGGGGTGAGGAATCCTTTCCAGTTAGGGTGAATGCATGGAAGAAGAGTATTATCTGGACTGTATTATTTTTCTTCATTGAAACAGGAAGGGCGTACACCGGCTTCACCATATTCTGGATGAGCCACGGTGACTGAAATTGTTTTTGCTTGCATACAATAAAACAGAGATATATGACGTCATAAGAAAATTATTTTCATTTATTGCTACCAGGATCTAAATCATAATAATGAAACTAATATATGATTCGTTAATATCTTTCATTTCCAAATCACGTGATGCTTGTGAAAATATTACACTCAAAGATCACTTTTGATTGATATCGTTATGGCGAGTGTAGTCCATTGGCAAATGAGATGTTTATGAATAGGAGAGTCCAAGAAGTTGGGACACAATGTTCACAAACTTCCAGCTGCCTATGATGTACTGCTATCTGTGGCGTAACCGGCATACGGTGGAGCCGACGTAGGCATCCCCGTCTGCCGCCCCTCCAGAAAAATGTTAAAACTAATTTATAGTACCTTTAATTAGCAGAGCGTGCCTCAGTCATGTCATTCTACATGAAAATGGCTTGTATAATTATTTTGAAACCTTTTCGGGCAACCCGGGTTGAAACATTTTTCATCCTGTTTATATTTTTTGACATGTCAAAAGTCATTAACAAATTTTAATCTGATAATACTATTAGCTCAATCTTCGGTCTACCGAAATATAGGAAATACCTTTTTTCTTTCCCCCTTTTTCCTGTTACGAAATTGCCTGAAAATCAATTAATATCGTTTAGTCTAGAACTCATTATTCTGATGAAATTTATACACATTCAGTAATTTTATAAGAGGATAATAATTTCAGATAATTTATGCATTTCTTTATGAGAACCACCTTGTGAACATCACACTGATATAGGCTTGTCAAAGTAGTACTTGCCAGAACCATCGATTTCTACCATTACATCCCTATCAATCCTTCCTTCCTTCAGTTTATCTTTCATTATAGGCTTGTCAGTACAGTAGCGTATCTAGGTATTCTGGCGTCCGGGGTAAACTAACAAATCTGCCCCCCCCCCCCCATGCCCAAACTCAGATTAATGAGCGTTTTTAATTTAGTAATGATGGCACTACGTGAAAATGAGTATTGATGCACATATCCCGGGGATGTTAACCCAAATTTTATGAGTTATTGTATAAGCGAGGGAGCAACGCGACCGAGCAGCAGATTAAAAAAAACAAAACAACAACAACAACAAAAAATCCAAGGGAATGCAGCGACATAGCAATAGATTCTTTTTGAAATTTTGAACATTCCTATTTTTGAGGCGCAAGAATGAATAAAAACTCCGAAGAAATATATTTTAGGAATTAAGTAAGACTATTGCAAGGCAAATTTATGATTTTTTTCGAATGTTCTACACTTTGAAAGTGCTTTTATGTACTTATATCCCATCAGGGGGCGCCAAATTTAACAAGCTCCTGTCTTATGCAGGGGGGGGGGGGGGGGGAGGCAAAGCATTTAGAGTCTATTAACGTTAACACTTTAAAAATGCCATTAGGGGCGTGAAATAGCTAGATTTTGATAATAATTCTGCGAGGAAGAAAAGCGACCGAGCTTTAGGAAATTTTTGCATTTCAAGCCCTATAAAACACAATTTCTTACGCATTTTGTCTTGTATTTCTCCTCCTTTTCTTTCTCTCTTTTGCGTCAAATGGTATATCAGTGGGTGACACTGCTATAAAACCACCCAATAACGTGAGAAACTTAGGAGTCTTCTTTGATACCCACTTGAACATGGAATCACAAATCATTAGTGTATGCAAATCAGCATATCATATGATTTATAATCTGAGACGCATTCGTAAATATTTTGATCAAGATAGCATGAAAAATGTTGTTCATGCATGTGTGTAATAGTCTTTTGTGTGGATTACCAGATTCACAGATAGTAGAGTTGCAGCGGGTTCAAAACACGTGAGCAAGATTGATTTGTAATCTCCCAAGATTTGTCCATGTTACACCACATTTAAGGGAATTACACTGGTTGCCCATACGCCAAAGAATTGAATTTAAGATATTGATGATAGTCTATAAAGCACTAAATGGTCAGGCTCCTAGTTACATTATTGAATTATTGAATTTTAAATCTCAAACTCATGGTCATAACCTCCGTAGTACACACGACACATTGATATTGCAGATCCCCCAGATTAAAACAAAAATAACGCTAGGCGACCGATCATTTTTTTGTGCAGCCCCTAGATTGTGGAACAGATTACCGCTAGATATAAGGAAATCTCAGACATTAGAAAGCTTTAAATCAAAAGTGAAAACTTATTTGTTCTAAACATGGACCTATTTCTTTTTTTCATTTATGCCCATACCTTGGATCAGGTAGCATTATGCGGCATTATGCGGCAGAGGCATTTAAGAGCTCTTGCAGCGCATTAGAATATATAGATATAGTTTATGCGCTCAATAAATTATTTGTTATTATTATTATTATTATTATTATTATTATTATTATTATTATTATTATTATTATTATTATTATTATTGTGCCCCCCTTTCAAGTGACGCGCGGGGCACGTATCCCCCTCTGCCCCCCCCCCCCTCCCGTAGATACGCCAGGGTGTCAGTAGTATCTCCCTGTCCTTCTTTATCCTCAGTCTCTCTTCCTTCATCTTGAACCAGTCTCGCTCATGTCTGGTTCTTTTTCGTTCAGTGTTTTTCCTTGATAAATTTTATAACCCCCTCCCATCCTTCTCTCTTGCACTTTGGTTTCCGAAGTCCTCCCGAGTCATATCTTTCTCAGATGGCCTTCTCTTACATTCTCTTACCCTTTCTTTCTCTCTATCCGATAGCCTATCCTTAAAATATTATAATCTCCTTTGAACAGCTCATTTCTCCTTCATTAGGCCTACTATACCTTCTTCTCTCTAACCATTCATATGCCCCATTTTCCCCCTCCTTGATTTATTTTTTTACTTGAAGCAAACGAAACCAAACCAATACTCAAACACTGTGCATAGGACGCCGTGTACTGATCACGGTGTATTCCTATATGCAAAAGATACTTGATTTCATTTGTGATTTAAAAAATACATTATACTGTTTGTCAGGGGCGGATCCAGGATTTCGTCTAAGGGGGGGCACACAAATGCAGGATTGTCAACTTTGGGAAACTGCTTGGAGGAAGACCCATATTTTTTTGGTCTCTCGCCAGCCCTCCAAAAGTCGCTCAGTGGGGGGGGGGGGGGGGGGGGGGGTGGCGAGCAAAAAAAAAAATTTTCGCCAGCCCTCCAAAAGTCGCTCATTGGGGGGGGGGGGGTTCTGGGGTCCAGTTCCCCTCCATAATTCTCTGACAAGCAAAAAAAAAAAAAAAAAAAAAAAAAAGGTTTTCTGCTCGAAAAGGGGGGGGGGGCACAATCGCAAATAGGGGGGGCACATTTCATTGTTTTCCCTCAAAAGGGGGGTCACGGGCCGGGATTGCCCCCCCCCTGGATCCGCCACTGCTGTTTGTCATATTAAATCACATGCGGATTTCGCAAGAATAATCTTCTTTTCCCTGTTTTTTGCAGTTGATTTGTGGAAAAATACTTTACAGTGCTGAATTATTTGATTCTAAAAATGTACAAATTTGTATTGAAATAGTACGGCGGCGGTGTTTTCCTGCGAGCCCCAACATGGCGACCGGTCGCGTCAATCGTAGAGGGCGTTGCTTTATTTACTGGTAGAGATCAATGGCTAGGCCCAATGCTATCATCCAATTACCACAATGACCACTTTAACAATGCCCTTGCCGCCTTTGACATTTATCAATTAAGAATTAATTTGAATGCTGTCATATTTTTTCAGTTGTGACTGTGGATTTCCAGTTCACTTATTTTGAAAGCATGTTAATCAGAGGTTTATTATTTCGTTTCATAATGGTGTTTCCTAACAATGTAACGTTTAAGTTTTATATTTAAACCGAAAAAAATATGTAAATGAAATGAACCAAATCTTTAACTTTCAAATCAAAGGCACCTCACTGAAATGCATAAAAAACAAGAACCTGTGGCATCAACTGAAGTGATCTGTTTTTATTTCGCATAAATAAAATCTATTTTGATCAGTTGTGTAAAGGTTTGATGAATTCCAACTTATTAAAGGACAATCCTACCTTTGTAAAAGGCTGAGTTGCGTGGAAGTAGAAAAATAAGAAAAACAGGAATGTGAAAGTTTGAAAGAATTCGGACAAAGAATAAGAAGGTCATGAATATTTGAAAAAAAATGAGATCACTATAACTGTACGAATCTCAAATTGGCAATTCGGTGAATCTCCCATTTATAGGCCACAAAAAATATAATTAATTCCTGTTTTCTCCTGAGAGCCTTTTCCCTCCGGGCAGTAGTCAAAATATATTGTAGATCATGTAGATAGTACATTGAAAAGGATCCTACAAAGTTATTCATTTTGAAAAATTGACATTTTACTCATTTTGTGTGGTGGAGCGAATGGGAAAGTTGACCGCTACTACATTGTGCAATGACCGTACGTATCTATTCAGCCAAATTCAGCCAATAAAATTCCCATATGCAAAGTGCTTACAACTTTTAAAAAATCACAAATTTATTACTGTTTGTCCGACCTTGTTCAAATTTTCTTCAATCTGCTTGTGTGATTTTTCTGCTTTCACACAAATCAAATTATTACAAAGGTTGGATAGCCCTTTAAAGACAATGAATACACAGATAAATCAATGCATTCAAGTCTTCTAATGCAACGTGTATTAGCTTATACCCAAATGTAAATGCAGTAGGTATAATCATTCATTCTCCCTGACATGGTTTTCTTCCAAATCCCCCCTCCCCCCTCTCCCGTTTCGCTTCAACAAAATTTCTAGAAAATTGAGTAATAACGTCTAAAACTCATTGTTAATTATAATTCGGAGGAATTACAAACTTTTTGCAGTCATGACGATAGTGATTTCAGATTTACATTTTCTTAGGAAAAGCAATGTAGTCTGCAGGCACCGACCCTGTTTGACATTTCACGCAATTCTATAAAGCCATGAGCCCAGACTGTACATGGCCTATGTAAGTCTTGCAGTTCTGACAAGGTTATGTGCTTGCAAACAGAACGATGTTACATCTATAGAACCTCACGCTGATAGGCATTTCTTGGTGAAGATAAAGCTCCTGTCATTGCCAGAAAAGAAGAGACCCAGGATCCGGTTTGGTTTTATTTTAAAGACAAGCATTTACAGTAAACATTGCCGAGAACAACAATGGGAACCAAGAATGGGAGGGGGGGGGGTGATGTTTCCCCAGAAAAGTCCAGTTCCGTGACTGGAAGGGCATCACGTTGGGCTCACTCCCCTGTTACGTTACCCACAACGCTGCAAAATATATTTAGATATCAGTAATTAGAAAATAGAGATTCACAAGATCATAGAAAATCATGATAATCAGTGCTTAGGTAAAATTTGTCTCCTGATTAGCCTTAATGGTGATTTTCGTTATCTCAAGGAGCCTAAATATTATCTCATTGTGTGTGAGAATGGGAGCAAAGTCCGACTAATCCATCGCCTCTCTACTCATTACATATTGTATATCAACACAATTTTGAACGTAATCACCAATAATTACGTCTTTTAACAAAGGCAATCATTTGAACTGATTTCTTTCTCGGCAAAGGTAAGTATATCTTTATTCTTCCTGAATTTCTTGTACATCTATTACTGACATTCTTTAATTCAGTGTAATTTCATTGCTTTTGTCTTCTTCAACAAATGACACAATGGTGTGCCGGATAATTTTAAAAAGAGAAAAGATTGCCACAAGTTTGTAGATTGTTAATGTGCGTTGAACATTCTTCTACAGCTTAATTCGCTATACCTGCATATTGTTCTATTATAATAAAAGAGTGATTACATAAAATAATATCATTCTGTTGTTGATTACATAAAATTATATTATTCTGTTGATGAATAAGGATGTTTTCTAAGTACCATAATCGTTGTGCAATGTATAAAAAATTGAATTGATTGAAGTTTTGCGTCCCATGCTGATTTCCATCAGGTATTATTGAAATCCAACATATATCATAACAACAGTGTACTTTTGTTAACTCTTTGCCCTGTGCATTATGAAACCCATGGCTGCTGGATTATTTCAAAGGGTGATTCTTTTGTACGTGATTTCTGTCGACGATCGTCGACAGAAGCGAGAACCCGGAAGTGACAGTGGTCGACAATAGCGGGCTATGAGTTAAGCGCCTCATGTCTGTGATGAATGACACTCTAAAATACATGTATATTACATTGGTTTAGCATATTTGATTTCTCTTAGTCAGGGCCCCGTTGCATAAAACTTACCATTAACGGTAACTTTGCCATCAATGGTAACTCCCATGGCAACCTTGATTTTGATTGGCTGTTGAGTGATGTTACCATGGTAGTTACCATTGATAGCAGAGTTACCATTTATGGTAAGTTTTATGCAACGGGGCCCTGGTTTGGATTCCATGCTGTTAATATCATAAAATACTGTCATACCAATGAACTGATCATTTATTGATTCATTCATAATATATTATATTTTGAAGTATTACCTTTTACCTTCCTAGACGATATTATTTCCTCTTGAACAATGAGAACCTGGATTTTCGCCGCATTCTTACTGTTAGCACTGGGCTTGGTCCATTGCATGGATAGCAGACTACAAACAATTCCAGACAGGTACATCGTGGTGCTCAATGTAAGTCCAGTAACCATGGTGATGAAGGAACGTTTGCGTATCAGAAAAAGAGACCCCCCCCCCAAAAAAAAAAAAAAAAAAATACAGAACTTCTATATATATAACGTTTACTCCAGGCACAGTTTTGTATTAAAAAATAAAACAAAATAAACAAACCTGTCTCTGCCATCTAAATGTTTATCAAGTCTTTCCTGACATAGCAAAAACTAATATACTTAGCATGTGACGTGATTAAGGCTGAGAAAATGATGACTTGTATTAAATCAATATAGTTAGACTTAAATGCAATTTAGTATATTTGCTTACAGATTAATCCTATGAAAAGGGGAATGTAGATGTTTTCCATTATGTTAACTCACTTACATATTTTTGTGATCTGAAAAAAAGTCGGCTGGTAAATTTACTTGTACTTGTTTTAGATTATCTATTAACCATAGAAATGATTACTAGATGGTGACGATATTACATTTCAAAATTCACAAATTAAAGCAAGATATATAAATTTTAGACTTTATTTTGGTAATATTATACAATCTCTCAATCACTCAACCGTTTTACACTATCAAATGATGCGAAGATAATTGAAATAGATTTTTACATATTGGAGCAATTAATTTATTTGTTTGTGGGTGGGCGTTCGTGTGTGTGTGTGTGTGCGTGTGTGTGTGTGTGCGTGTGCGTGTGTTGATGTAGACATTCTTTATATTTATCGTCTTTCTTCCTACTTTTCCCCCTTAGGATGACGAGAAAATGGACGCCTTAGTCAACCGCATACAACAAGATATGGTTCCTCGGTCGGGGAAGTTTTCTGTTTATAAGAAATATTACTCTGCACTCAATGGCTTTGCTGCAGAGATGTCAACAGATGTTGCAGAAAGAGTATGAACACGATTTATGTTTCCAATATTACTGGTTCTCTTGCTTCGTCTTTCTCTTCCTCTTTCTCACTCTCAAGATTTTATATTCCAGATTCCACATTTCAGACTCGTGATTTTTTTGTCACGATTTTTTTCTCTATCTGATTTACATTATGGTAGGCCTGATGGCGAGTTCGATATTACATATCCCTGATGTTACTGATTTTGCGTTATATTCCTTGCTCCAAATTGATATTTCTGAATTCCGAACCGTACCTTTCATCAATCTGTCTTTATCCACCTTTGAATTATTACAGGCTAATTTCCCTTCCATACCGCTATCCTGGGCCCTCTTGCATAAAAAGTTGCTATTAAACGCAACTCAAAAAATTTGACGCAAGTCCTACATACGCGATCCTGATTGGTTGAAAATCAAGCTGCGTTTAATTTTTTGAATTGCGTTTAATCGCAACTTTTTATGCAAGAGGGCCCTGAGCGGATAAATTAGTTGCTCATTCTTTATGCATAAACAATAGTTATCTCTATTTAGTGCGCACAATGACAATCGTAAAAAAAAAAAAAATTAACCCGGATCGAAGTTAGCTCTATACAGACGCCTAGAGCATGTAAACCATATGGTTTGTGAACCGGAGATAGTGACGTATTCCTGTTTTCAAAGGTGCTTGAACTGCCTGCCGTAAAGTACATGGAACAGGATGCAATTGGAATCGTCGACGTCGCTTCATCATCATGGGGTCTCGATCGCATTGACCAGCACGACCTACCACTCGATGACACTTTCAACATCGAAGGTAACAAATGATGACGCAGTGTATCACATTATAAGGAATGCCGCAGCAAATACAAACAATTTTTTGGGCCAAGGCGCGCAGTGCCTTTCCTGACCTGGCATGAAGTTTTCTTATTATACCGTACTCCCACAAAGATGGTCACGTTTTCGCATAGCCCTATTCCATTGTTTACTAATACTTCGAAGTGTTCTTCTATCAATCATTAATTTACTTAACATAACATCCTGTGTTCACTTTCTATCTCCAATTTCACAACTTTCATTTGCATGATGCTTTTTTAAGGTGACGGTGAGGGTGTGACTGTGTACGTGTTGGATACTGGGGTTAGAGGTACTCATGAGGATTTTGGAGGGCGTGTCAGTTACGGGGGAGACTACCTCGACGACGGATGGAACGTAAGTGAAATCCTCTTTCTATTTTGTGAATGGCTGATGAAAGAAGAAGATAGAGAAGAGGTTGATAGAGAAGAAGGAGCTAGTAGTCATGGTAGTGTTGATGGTATGTCAGTAATCCTTTAAAAATCATAGTTTCATTAATGCCGAATGGGAAGCTCCGAATAGAAAGAATGTTTTATACGTTTTATGTCTTGCTTTTTTGATGGAACTATAGCATAGATACCACTCACTCATTATCCTAAGTGAGTTTACTTAAACCATGTTCAGATATGTAAATACGGTTACCATGGTTAGGTTACGCTGAGTTTAACTTCCTCATGATATCTTACCGACAGTCTCATTTTTTTAGATGGAGAAAGGTCCTGATAGGTTGAAGAAGACGAGTTGGGGGGGGGGGGGGGGGATCAGCGAAGAGGTTGGATAGTACCTACACAATACACACACTTAAACAAAATTAAATTATTTCCCGTTGATTATGGCATAGTTCTCATGTAATTAATAATATTCAATCAAATATGTATATACATACATATATATATATATATATATATATATATATATATATATATATATAATAGATGTACATGAAAAACTGCCTAAATATTGTCTTCTTGTTTTAAATAAGGGCATTGATTGCCATGGACACGGGACCCATTGTGCAGGCACGGCAGCAGGAGGTATCCACGGTATAGCCAGGAAAGCCAATATTGTCTCGGTTAGGCTTTTCGACTGTAGAGGTTCGGGTTCCGCGTCTGGCATCATTGCAGGTGAGCTGATTCAAGGTTGATTCAAGGTTAATAAAAAAAATGGTTAACCAGCATTTATATACTTTTACTCACCAATAACTTTAAAGACATCGGGAGTAAATATTAGCCAACCTCTATACTCTAAATATCATCTGCATTCCATCAGCTATCACAATGCACGGGAACATCCACCCCCGTTAACGACCTTGAGCAAACGGGCGAAGGTAAATAGGTGTATAACATCAAACTTCGCAATACCTCCAGAATAGTCCTCCCTTCAATCTCGTGCGGATATCAGTTAACAGTTTCTCCTTACCACCGTGCATCAATATCAACTTGCAATAGACATTCAACAAAAACCTACAACATCAATAAACTGATAGAGAGGTACAAAGGTAAACCCTGTAGTATTATTCATCTTCTCAATGATTCAACTTTACAATACTTACCTTAAACGTAGGTAAAATATTGAAGTGAACAAACCAATTCAAGCACCATGTTAATGAATAGGTCCAACAAACCACCATGTTTTAAACAAGTCTAACCAACCATGCCAACAGACAAGCCCAACTAACCAACAATATCAACAAACAGCCCAACCAACAAACCATGTCTAAGAACAAGCCCAACCGACCAGCCTTGTCAAAAAAAATGTTCAAGAAACCAACTATGTCGATGAGAAAGATAAACAGATAAACCATGTCAATAAGCAACCAACCAAACATGAACCAACAATGAAAAAAACCCCCCAATAAACAAAACAATAACAACAACAACAAAAACAAAAAACAAACAACAACAACAAACAAGCCTAACCAGGCGACCATAAATCAACAATGTCAAAAACAAAACAAACCACCCCCAAAAAACAACAACAACACAAGCCTAACCAGTGAGCCATATCTATGAACAAGCAAGAGTAACTACAACCATGTCAATGGAAAATTCCAAACAACTAATAGCTAAGAACGTCAATTTACAAGCCCAACAAACATAGTCGATGAAACAAGCCTAACTGTCCTGACCTACCATGAATTTTCTTGCATCCTCCTACAAAACGGTTATACGATTATGTTACAGGTATCGATGAAGTAACTCAGAATGCCATCCACCCTGCTGTCATGTCAATGTCATTCCGACTTCTGGGGAACCAGGCAGTCGATGATGCTGTTGCTCGCGCAGTCGACGCCGGGGTAGTTGCCGTTGCAGGAGCTGGTAACGAGAACCTAGACACCTGTCTTTTCTCTCCTGCTCGGGAACCAAAGGTTAGTGACATGGTGATGGGGGTGGGGTGAGACGTAGACAGAGGGCAAGAGGGATAAAGAGAGAGAGAGAGAGAGAAGGGAAGGGAGAGAAAGTGGAAGGAAAGAGGATGGAGGTCTTGAAATTATCAATTCGCTAAGATCCTAAAGATCCTGAAGATTGTACGATTATTACAAATGCGTGTATATCATAAATTTGACTTTTCATTTACAGGCAATCACAGTTGGAGGCACTGATCGGTATGACAAGAGGGCGAGTTTCTCCAACTATGGGTCTTGCGTTGACATCTTCGCACCTGGCGTGGACATCGTTAGTTCTTCTGCTGCGTCCGATACGGCCATTGCTATTTGGAGCGGCACCAGTATGTCGACCCCTCATGTTGCTGGTTAGTGTTAGTGTAGTATCAACATGATCCACCATGGATTCAAGCAACCGTATTCTCTGGCGTTGCAGATTGAGATGTGTCTAGAAAAACCTATGTCGAGGAGCTTGTAAAGCCGTGTACTGGAACTGCTTCAGCCGAAGTACCTTGCCGTATGCATGGGCCTTTATTTCTGGAAGCCTATTTCGAAACAGTCATCCAATAAATCCCAGGCATAAGATTCACCTTATATTGTAAATGAATTAGATGATCTAAGTAAAGGTTAAATTGTGAAATCTTGTGGTTCTTGGCCCTCTTGCATAAAAAGTTGGGATTAAACGCAACTAAAAAAATGAAACGCAAGTCGCATATACCCGATCCTGATTGGTTGAAAATGAAGTTGCGTTTATTTTTTTTTTGAGTTGCCTTTAATCGCAACTTTTTATCCAAGAGGGCCCTTGTCTATAAGGATGTACTACTGGTATCCAATAATTATGATTCTACGCCATGTGATGCGGCAGCTGTAACATTTCTCAACCTGAAAACGAACAATTCTTTATTCCCCAGTCACATAATAATGAGAAACAACATAATTGTATCATGTATAGAAATGTAAAGAAGTAAGACGAATAATTAGCTTTGCCTAGCGCTTTCATCCCCATTATCACTATAATAACTATTATGAGTATTATGACTTATTATTGTAAGAGAACGCAACATACTGTTCTGTAATACTGAATGAAGATGTATCCTTTTTTGTTGTTTGTACGTCAGGTGCTGCCGCCATTCTTCTTGGTAAAGGGGTTCCCGCATCTGAGGTTCTTGAGCGTCTTCTTCAAGACTCGACGAAGAACTCCATCTATAATACAGGATACCTTTCCCCGAATCGACTGCTTTATCTTAGTTAACCAGGAGGGGAAAAAAGGAAAATTCGCGGGAAAACGGAAAGCAATGAAAAGTAATATCAATGAAAAGGGAACTAAAAAACGGTCTTGTTTATATTTTGGGTTAAGATAACTTCTAAAAGAGATGAAATTTACTGGAAACCAACTGCTGAAGTTTTGTCAGGATTTAAAGATATTCGACACGATATCTCTAAATGTATTAAAGGCGCATGGTCTTGAGATTGTTATTTTGTTGTGATTTGATAACTTTAATTATGAAGTGACAGACCTATCAGTATTTATAAATCTTACGAGGCAGGCTAGGTTAATAAATTTCTTCCGAAGTTTATTACTTTGTGGATATAAGCCACTTGACATTTCTTGATCGCGGAAGGGGTTCCACCCACAGCTAACCCCATTGTCACTACATGTGACAAAGAAACTAGGTATTTTCAATAACACATTGCTCGACTATGAAATATATATATATATGGTGATCAGTGTTTAGATTATGAATCGAGAATACTTTTTATGTGTTACCATAGAAATTTTCGGACAAAATTGCAGGTTTTGTTATAGGATCAAAGGTCTAAATGGAGTCTCATTTTTTTGTCACACTACATTGTCCATTCATGAAATTAAGTAAAGTAGGACTATTTGGTATCATTATGTAATATAAGACATGATTAAGGGAGTACAGGCACTTGAAAAGCAAGCATTGGTCGTGTTTTTAGTAAGATCTTGAAACAAGCAAAACCCCTTGGCACAGTAAGAGTTAAATACAATATATTTTTAGGTGTGATCATTCCATTCAATCACTTCATTTTATTTTCACAACATGACAGCCTGAGGGGCAGAATTATATAGAATTTTTAATGTAAATGCATGAAAATGAGATACAATACAGATTACGTTTACCCTGTAGCCGTACAATAATATGGGTGAGAATTAGAACGGGAGGGAAGGGGGGGGGGGGAGAGATGAAAAAAAAAGGAGATACAGGGATGGACATAAATGAAAGGGGCATATCTAGACTGATGGCAGATTTTCTAGAGGAAAATGACTCTGCGATAACAAAGGAATGAATTAATATATTATGCCTATATTACATTCTACTTGTGAAATGTTTCATGAGCATTAGTGAAGAGTGGTGAAATATAATGAGATAGTAGGGGAGACAGAGAGAGAGAGGAAGGAAGTGAAAAAGGATTAGACAGAGGAAGATTAAGGAATACTCTAGAACTAAAAGTAAGAGAGAGCCTGGCAATGTCCCCCCCCAAAAAAAAAAAATAAATAAAATAAAATCAATAAAATGACAGTTTTGAAACTGGAAGGGGCTCATTCTCCTTTTCTGTTGCTTTTAAAGCTGCAAAAAATAAAAATACATATATTTCTATCCATAACAGAAATAGGGCTTTCCAAAAAAACGATCACATAGCTCATAATAAACCTTGACAAAGTGACCCTATCACGACGTAAATAGGGATTACATCCCCCCCACACACACACACACTTCTTAAGGAGGGGGAGATGGTCTGTACAAATATACCCCTTCCCCTCTCCACTTTTCGAGGAAAAAGAGTTTTAAATCCATAAATTGTTGAAAATTTTGACAAAATTAATATAGGTGTGACTCTTGTAGTAGTGAAAATTTCTCTTTAAAATGCAATAATAAAAATAGATTTAGAACGTATGCAAAGTATGTTTGTGTGTGTGTGTGTGTGTGTGTGTTTTGGGGGTGTGGATGTGTTTCGTGTATGTGCGTGTGCTCGTGTTTGAGTTCACGAGAGAAATCTAGGGGCATTGAACTGACCACCTATCCACTAGTTGCGTTATCAACACAACTGTAACATAATTTCATATTAATGTGTCTTCTAAATAATGCGATCATTCGGAGCGATTTATTTCTTGGCAAAGGTAAGCAAATCGTTATTTTTCACACATTCTGTGTTTTGCTGCAATTTGTGAATTCACTGTATTTTCCTTTATTGTCTGACTTTTCCACTGGCATAGCAATGTACTATGATTTATTAAAAACAAAAAAAATGAAGTGAAGATTGAAATAAGTTGTTCGATTGCAATGCCATTGGTTCGCTTCATAATGCTTGATATTATCACGCATGTGCTATGATTATACTACCATTCTGTTAAAATGTTGAATAAGATAATTTCCAAATACCATCACAAAAGGAGAAATTGTTTAAAAGTAGTAAAAAGGATGTGGATATAAAAAGAAGCAACTGATGGATCTGAAAACTGAATCCATTGAAATTAGGCTACAAACAGATCAATTTTTAAAGAACGAGGTTAATTACATGTAATTATTTGTTCTGAAATATATATATATATAATTATATATATATATATATATATATATATAATTATATATATATATATATATATATATATATAAAGATTTAAAAAAATGATGAGTCACATGCCTATTTCCAATAGCTATAATTGATATTCAACATTCGTAACAATAGTTACAATAAAATAGGTTTTTGTAAAGAGGTCATGTTCGACACACATGACAATATTGGCGTTCTAGTATTATTTTTCCGGCTTTAGCATACTCACTTTACCTTAGTTTGATATGGAACAGTGCATGACCTATCTATACGGGGGCCACGTGCCCCGGGCGGCACTTTAAGGGGGAGAAAAAAAAGCGCAAAAGAGAGAAAGAAAAAGGGGGAATTTGAAGAAAATTATGATCCTTTAAAGTGTACCAACCACCTCAAAAAATAATTTGTGTACAGCTAGAATGTATAAAATCAACATCAACACTGATCAGAGCACTTTACCTGGCCTTCTACTGGTTAACGGTTGAGGAGTATGAAGAAAATGAAGGATAACATAAAACCCCCTAGCGCGGAACGCAACTCCGAGTTATGTTCCGCACGGGCCATTATTCTATGTGAGTGCGTCGACTAGGAGTGTATTTCAACTTGCAATATCTCTTCATAGAATCAAAATTGGAAGCTTATAATTTGAATATGGTATATCGACATAAAACCTCTAACATACAGAGCAAAATATTTGTTGGTGATTGGTACACGTTCAGGATTATGCGCCACCCCTCTCAATGCGCAGGGTAAAGTGTATCAGAAATAGGGTTTTAGAGGGTTAAAAATGCGAAAATTTTCCCTTGCATGTTTCAGTTCAGGATCTCGAAATTTCACGCCCCAGTATACTATACAGTATGTAAAATTTGAAAGAAAATATAATTCTCGTTGCTTTGCTTCCTACTATAAGTTTAATTTGCCTCTAGTTGAATATTGCGCCTCAGTATAGGATATAATGTATAAATAAGCATTTTTCAAAGGTTCGACAAAAAATACTAAATTTTGGGTTGCCTTGCTAAATATCTCGAGAATGTTTCTCCGGGGGTTGTTAATTTTGCGCCTCATTTGAGGAAGAAGTGAATAGCATTTGTCAATGTTCGACATTCGAAAATCTGTCGCTCAATTGCAGTACTCTCTTGCAAAATTTCCCATAAAATGGGTAAAATGCATAAGAAATTGCGTTTTTGAGGGTTAAAAAAAATATCCACCGCTCGGTCGCTTCTCTCCCTCGCGTGTAGAGTTAAGTAGTAAGTTTTGGCAGGGAGGGGCGCAATTTCCTTGTTTGCCACGGGCGCCATAATCCCTAGATGCACTACTGATATGGAATCAATGTTTTTATAATAAATTTTATTGTCATGCCGATGAATTGGTTATTTATTTATGGATCTGTTACCTTTTGTTTTCGTAGATATAGTAACCTACTGCTTCCTCTTGAACGATGAAAACCTGGATTTTTTACGCCGTTGTTCCTGTCAGCAATGGGCTTGGTCCATTGCATAGATAGCAGACTAAAAACTATTCCAGATAGGTACATCGTAGTGCTTAATGTAAGTCCAGTATCCAGGTAGGATTTGAAGGGGGGGGTGGCATTGTTGAGAAAATTTCTGGCACGCACAAAAAGAACCAACAATAACAAACCTTTTTAAGAAAAAAATTAAGTAGCCTTTTTGTCGAAAATTCGAGCGGGGCACCTTTTTGGGGTTGTTACCCCCCACCATTATGCCAGCGGGTATCAGATGATGAATGTAATATTGATATTTTCCACAATTCTTTTTTACCTTCCAGGGCCCTGTCTTATAAAGAGTTACGATTGATCCGAATCAATCGCAAGTCTTCCAATCAATCGCAAATTTCCAATCTCCTTTCTCTTCAGTACAGACTTGAGATTGTTACCAATTTGCAATCAGTCTGATCAATCGCAACTCTTTATGAGACAAGGCCCGGGATTCAATATTCTATTAATTTTTTCCTTTGAATGGCCAAGGAGCATGGACATTATTATAAAAATGAAATGAACAATTCTTTCCAATATCTGTAAGTCCAATAGCCGTAACCATGGTAGTAAAGAATACCCCTGCATAAAGTGATGGAGGCGAGGCTGTAACTTGACATTCAATTTCTATAAACATTAAGTGGATCATTTTAAAGGAGTGGTCAAGAATCAGTGCCTACATTTATTTCAACATTATGCACACTTTTTCAACAACCAAAAATACCCTTTCAAGTCTTTGGGGCATGCATCATACAAGCACTGCTTTCTCAGCATGCCCCCTCCGTTTCATTGTATATGTTAGGTCAATAATGATCCGTTTGTAAATTATTTTTTGTACTCTTCTTAGTACCCTTTATTTTTGTATGTTAATTTGATATACTAAAGTTATTACATTGCTTTATGTTTAATCATTTGATCGATATGTATCATGTATCATTATTTTGAAACGGAAAATAAATCAAAAAAAAAAAAAAAGGGTACAATAATTCACAGCTATAATGAATAAAGCTTGTATTTAGGAGCTCTGGAGAAAATGTCAGTGAGCTGATTTTGAATATTTTCCAACAGCTTATTTCATTGAATATAATGATGAAACCGAATTATACTCCATGATTCGATTGATTTATCAGAATTCAATTCCTAAAATTAAGTAGATCATTAAGGAGTGGTCAAGAATCATTGCTTACATTTGTTTCAACTTTATGCACACTTTTTCAACATCAAAAAAAAATGATTTGACTGCTTTAATAAATTGGTTTTTTTTTAGTTGAATGGGAATAATATTATAATATTCTGTTCTTTAAAAAATATGATGCAGTGCAGGTTCACTTTTCTTACTGATTAGTTGCTAGTGGTGGATCCACTCAACCTATTGTTCATATGCGAACATGTATTGATCAACGAGTCACTACTCTATAATTACAAACTAAGAAAAAAAATATGTAAAAGGCAAATAAATAATGAGTTGAATCAGTGTTAAGATTTTTAAGTATCATACAATCCTTAAATTGCTAGACCGTTTTATACTCTTGACAATTAGAATATGATAAAAATTATAAAAGATAACAAATTATAAACTCTACAATTTAAAGATAACAAAATAGAAACTCTACACTTTAAAGATAACAAATTATGTAAAAATTTCTTTAGGATGACGAGAGGCTGGACCCTTTAATTAACCGCATACAACAGCGTATGCTTCCTCGCTCCGGGAAGTTTTCGGTTTTTAGGAAATATTACTCGGCACTGAATGGGTTCGCTGTTGAGATGTCTAAAGATGTTGCAGAAAGAGTAAGCATTATAATTCCTTTTCTTGCTCCACCCCCTCCCCCCTCTCTCTCTGTCTCTCTCTCTCTCTCCCTGTTTGTCTGTCTCTGTCTCTCAGTCCCTTTCCCACTAGCTCTATTCTCTTTCTGCTGTGTCTCTTTATCTGCCCCCTCTCTCTCTTCTCTTCTCTCTATAAAGATTCAAGATTTCAGATTCCATATTGAAGGGTTATGTATTTCTCTCACGGATACACTTGAACTCCCGCTATCCGTGGCATAGTGTCATCGATTTATATCATATTGCTTGCTCACATTAAATTATGACGAATTTATAATCTTTCATAAGCAGGGATGTATATCCACCTCCCGTATCGATGGAGGAAGGGCAGGTGAAATGGATGCACAATAAATTTGTACGCGTAATTATAGTGGGCAAGTGCCCCCCTTAAAAACATCTCACTCACTCCACCATCGACTTTCCGTGTTCTCTGCAATTCTAAAGGGATAGACCAGTAGATTATTCTTTATTTTTTGTATGCTTATTATCTCCACTGGCGTTGCCAGACTTGTTAAACAGGGGCGGGGGAAGGGGGGGGGGCACAGATGGGGATGGCCCCTAATTTCCGTGAATGACCCTTTCTTTTAAGCGAATGAACATTTCCACCTTGTGCCTCCCGGCCATGCCAGCTACGTCAGTGAATATCTCTGTTTACTTAGGAAAATTGTAAATACTAGTAGTTTACACGGATCTTGATTGGCTCTATTCAAACGCTTCTTCTTAATCACTGTAATAATTGGGTGTAAGAAATGTGGATAAGTAAACGATTACTTTGTTTGCTTGTATTTTCCTAAAAGGTGCTTAAGCTGCCTGCCGTCAAGTACATCGAAAATGATGCAGTTGGTATCGCAGACGGTGCTTCTTCATTATCATCATTGTCGTCGTCGTCATCATCGTTATCATGGGGTCTCGATCGCATTGACCAGCACGACCTGCCACTCGATGGAGCTTCCACCATCGAAGGTATCAGCCGGGGCGGGGGGGGGGGGGGGGGGGGGGGGGGAGGGGGAGGGGACAATTCCGAAAATTTTCTGACAAACATAAAAAGGGTTATATCATTTTTCAAATGCTCTTTGGTGAAATATAAAAAGAAAAGGGGGCACATTTTGGGGTTGTGTACTTAGGATATGCGAAACGGTCGAGAGGGTTGTAGTGGAATCCTTTCCCTGGCGGGGAACGTAATGTATCATACAGAACATGTATCATTTAGATCTGATTATAACCGACCTTTAAAGTCACCATCCGAAAGACGTGACTGAGTTTCGAACCGAGGTCCATCTGCATGATCTGAGTAATACCTCAGTCACACCGCCAGACCAACTCCAGGGGCCCGTACGGTTGCACAAACCTTGCGTTTGAACGCAACTCAGGAAAATCAAACGTAACTTTATTTTCAGCCAATCAGAAGTGCGTATTTAGGACTTGCGTTTGATTTTTAGGTGTTGTGATTAAACGCAAGTTTTGTGCAACTGGGGCCCAGATCGACACCAAACCGAACGATTCTTGGCCATAGGCCTAATGTCATTTTTTTGTTCGGTATGGTGTCGATCTGGTGTCGGTCTTATCGGTGTAACTTTGGTTTAACCCATTGCCTACGGGAACCAAGTGGTCCCTGTATTAAGTCTATGGGAATGAGAGAATTCAGGAGTCAAAGGGTTAAGTTTGTAGGCGAAAACTGAAAGGTGAACAAGTGAATATCGACCGCATCGCCGCGTGCTGTTGACTCATTTCAATCTTTATGTTTTTTTTATGTAAGAACCTTATACTATAGGTTTTCCCGCTCAGTTTGTAATTTGTTCATTCAGTTTATTGTTAAGAGCATTTAAATTCACGAAAGTTGTGATAGCCACGGCAAATTGTCATTCGAATTCATTCTCGTTCGTTCAAAGTTGTTATTCATGCAACAAGCTCTTCAGATGAGTAATGTCAATTTAAATAAGGAGCATACGATTTAACGAATGGTCATTTACTTTAATTTTCTCTCGTTGGAATTTGTTATCCGTGCAAAAAATTCTTCAAATGAGTCACCCAAGTTTACATAAAAAACATGCAATTTAAGGGACATGAGCGATGGGCATTCGAAATTATTTTTTCCTCGAATTCATTATCCTTGTAACAACATTTTCAAACAAGCCAATCACATTTAAACTATGAGCATAAAATTTAAGAAATTGGTTTTCAAAATCAGATGGCGACGGCCTCGGCTTTTCTTGGGTCAATCAAATTCATAAAAGGGCAAGCAAGTTTTAAATAAGTGCATTAGATTTAACATAATTACGAAAACATGCAAAAATGTCGTGCAAAGGTTTAAAACAGACCTCCAGAGTCCAGAATTTATAAAAAAGAACAATGATGAAAAAAAGCGAAGAAATTAACAATCATACTGTCATTGTAAACATGATAAGAAATCTGATGACTTTGTATATGAGGCCGAGGCAAAAAGAAATCCCATACACAACTTGAAGAGGATATATGGCACATCAATCATGTCAATCCTATCCAAGTATGTATCTTAGACCCACACGGAAATACATGTATATAGACATGATAGAGACAAAAACACAAACACGTTCACACAACACATACATACGGAAACCACGAAACTCAATGAATGAATCAATAAATTGAATTCCCCAAAATGAAATTGAATACCCAAATAGGCTCCTCAGGCCTACTGTATGAATGCACGAACCTCGAAATTCAGTGCATGTACATCATCGAATTATTTTGCCCTAAAAATAAATCGAATGATTTTGCGATGATTTAATTTGAATGCTCATAAATTAATTCGCGTGTCTCCAAATGAATTCCACTGCCCGAATTTTGAATTCGAAAGACCGATATCGATCGTAAGACGATAATGCTTGAATATGAATGCACCTTAATTTATTTGAGTGACAAAAATATGAAATTGGGCGGGAAAACCTATAGCATCTATAATGGGGGTGGGGTCTGCCCCAGCTTAACTCTATGCTTGATACGCCTCTAAATTTTGCTAATATTCTGTCTATAAAATATTACAACCTTCCACTTTGCATGGTGTCAAGGTGACGGTGAAGGTGTGACTATATACGTCTTGGATACCGGGGTTCGAGCCTCCCATGAAGAATTTGGAGGGCGTGTCACCTTGGGTGAAGACTACTTGGATGACGGATGGAACGTGAGTTTTTCGAACGTGCCAACAGAACATTTTTTAAAACGAATTCGTACGTTTCCTTTTAGAGAGCACTTGATATCCACTCGATATTCACTCCTAAATAAATAATCACTGACGTGAGTCCCAGGGAAGTAAAAGCAGAGTGAGGTTTCCTTTTTTTATAATATTGTGCATAACTTTTCCAAAGATACAGATGAACGGACAATTATTACTGAAGAAATTTATACATGAAAATTTGATAAATTTAGGATCTAACAAGAAAAAAAAAATAGGCCAAGATGAGGATGAAATAGGGACAAGTATCTTGTTTTGTGTTGCACAAAGCAATCCTTCTGCTAAATATTGTCTACTGTTTGTGCCTATAAACACTAGTGGCAAATGAAATATTAAATAGAAGTCATAAAAACATAGGACTAAATCAAAAGGGTTTATTGTCATTTAAGGAATGTTTTAACTATTTTAAAAATTTGAATATCGTTTCACAATTGATAGTGGACGTATATTATATGTAAAGTTTCGAGTTTCATAAAATTCACTTATCTTAAAAATGAGAGTTCTAAAGGCTGGGAATGAAACCCGTCCATTTGCTGACGTAGGCCCAGGATCTTTTATCATCTGTTTTTGCGCCTTATCAGTTATATAATATTGGATGGCCTTCAGGGGGATAGCAGAATATATTGCCCGCAACAGAATCAAATTGCTCGAATTGAAGACGAGGGTAATGTGGTTCTTTTAAGGGCAATATGTTCGATATTCCCAGAAAGTAGAGCCAGCCAATATTATTATTATTATTATTATTATTATTATTATTATTATTATTATTATTATTATTATTATTATTATTATTATTAACATTAGGCATAGATTTATTTATGTACCAGTAAATAATTATGTACATCATAAGATAGATCTAAGTTCAGGCAATATTTAGAAAGTCACTACCTAAATTCTCTCTTTAATGGAATGGTAGGGGAGGGGGTCCACTTTCAAAGTCATTGTTCTAAAAACGTCTTGAAACTCCAATGAAGTAAAACAGTTGAACTGAAGTATTCCATCAAAAGCCGAAAATCCAAACTCCAATAAAGTAAACGATTGAACTTGTACACCATAAACTGTTGAAAATCCAACCAGGTTTGAAAATCTTTTAACGCCTGTACAGTATTTACAGTTTGCTTGAGCAATAGTTTGTTAATGGTAACGTTACAATTATTGTTCAAAACAAAGGGGCTCTATTGAACTTGCATTCGACGCACTGTACTGTTGGTATTCCTAACCATAGCGCCTGAGTTGTTGTCCACACTGGTCATCACACTCTCTGATTGAATAATCTCCTCTAGTTGAGAGCTTGACATGGCCAAATCAAAGTTAATGGGGTCTTCTTCATTTTTCATCGAATACTACAGTCTAAGGATCAGGCTCTGCCTCTGGCGCAGACCGAGACTCGATCAAAGCACCAATAGTACCAACTTGTTATTATTGCAAGGAACTGAACTCACAGTCTCAGGTACTTGCTGTTGTGCTTCTTTTTGTCCAAGTGCCCGTGAGAGTGCATCTGATATCTGTTGTTTCTGCTCATCACTTACACGTCCAGTATATAAGGAGAGACTACCTTCATTGGCATGCCCTGACACCTGATAGATTTCCCTCCTAAGATCGAGATACAAGTGGCTCGAAGGCAGTGATTTGAACCACGGTCTTATAAAAGGTGGTGCTGTTGATTTAGGTGTCTTAAAGAATGCATCACATTCCGGGTTCAAGTGGACAACATACTTCTTAAAGGAAGCAACCGGGAAATTTCTCATGGTTACATGTCATTTTTCCGCAGGTTCATAATTCAGAAGGTTCGTTTTTCCGAAGGTTCGTTACTCCAACGCGACGCGACGGTTCGTAATTCCGAAGGTTCATCATTACGAAAATGAAAAAGGGATCATATTTCAGAAAATGAAATAGGGTTCGTAATTCCGAAAATGAAATAGGGTTCATAATTCCGAAAATGAAAAGTTATGAAGGACTCTATTGCATTTTCGGAATTACGAACCCTTTTTCATTTTCGAAATTATGAACCCTGTTTCGTTTTTCCATTGTTTTCGGAATTATGAACCCTTTTTCATTTTTGGAATTACGAACCCTATTTCATTTTCGGAATTATGAACCTTCGGAATAACGAACCTTCGGAGAAATTAATCAAATGTTCGGAATTATGGACCCTATTTCATTTTCGGAGTTATAAACCCCCTTCTATGGGAAATTTGTGTTTCGGAATAACGAACCTTCGGAAAACAAGTACCCCCCCCCCCTATTTTCATTACCTGTCTCGTACATCCGACCTGCATCAGTCCTCGATAACAAATTTTCTTCTCGAGTTTTTTGGTAAGTTCATTGACAACTTGTGTCACATATTGCCGTCCCTTGGCATCGGTTCGTACTTCAAAGTGACCCTTCTTTAATTCCGGCAAAACTTCTCTTTCTCTGCGACAGATAAACAGCATAAGCTCAAACCACACTTTGTATTACAGTCCTAAGGGTGTATCCTGACTGAAAATGTTAGATTAGTAACAAATTCTTTATAATGTCACTATGATCGATTGCTCGGTGGTGCTTGACATAGCCTTTCCCAAGCCTCTTTAGCTGAACAGCAGCAGCTTATATAGTAGGCTACATTTGTCTGAGAGATCTCAGCATCCTTTATTATGTGAATTATATGTTGACATTTCACTTTTGAGGTGCCGACTGATGCCTACACCAATGCTCTTCAGCGTGGTCGTCTTGTAGAATGCCCCATCACTTTTGCCTACTTCAAAATAAAACCTAGCTATAATGGAAGCTAACGTTTATACCTTGACCAGAGTCTTGAAATCTCCTGGTAAAGATATTTCCCTCAAATAATAACGAAATAACAACACTGTCTGCTTCGTTGCCTTCTTTGTGTTTTCAATGTCCTTATTCAACAAAATATTTTCAAGTTCCTGTGCATTTAGAGTCACGAATCTCGAAGACGAACTGGAAGCGCTGGAGGCTGCCATTTTTGTTTACATGTTTGTCAGGAGTTTTACACCCAAACCTATGGGCTTCGCGCTACCGTCGCAAATTTGTTTCTCCCCCGGCGGCCACTTTCCAAAGTTCCTGGATGTAAGACGAGACAAAAAATATGGGATATAGTTGTCCTAGTCGTTGTACACAGTGTCAATGGGAAATCGGGGGATTTCCCGGAAGAAACACTACATCGGGAAATACTGCCCGCTGCCATTGAGAGGAGACAAAATACGCGTATGTAACTGCACAGCTCAGAGGCCGGATGTAAATAATAATCATGATTATTCTTCTAATTATTCTTATGTTTTATAGTCATAGTTATCCGTAGCTATATTGAATGATATGAAAATCAAAGCAACTAATTCACGGACAAGGAGATGACGTTGATACTTTTACTTCTCGGTTTTAAAACCAGGGGATCGACTGCCAAGGTCATGGGACCCACTGCGCCGGTACAGCGGCTGGGAGTACCTACGGTGTTGCTAGAAAAGCCAAAATTGTTTCTCATCGGATCTTCAACTGCCGGGCTACTGGTCGCGTATCCAATAGCATAGCAGGTTCGTAGCATTTTACAAGGAACACGTAGAAAATGAATAGGGCAGATGTATATCCAGTCATACTATGGATACCTCTTCTATCATGTCTATGTTGATGGGAGGGGGAAGGGGGGTATTAAAAATATACAAACAAAGCAAAGTGTATCGACGATGGATTTCCTAATGTAATCATGGTAACAAACAATCAAATCTTATTGTACCGACAAACGTACCAAACCGATGGTGGTGTTGGTTGGGGGGGGGGGGGGGAGGGGGCTTTCTCTCTATTTATTCAAATTATATATCTCTCTATATCCCATAGCTTTGAAGCCGTTGGGGCGAAATGTGATGGGTCTGGATACACAGATTCTCTCCATAACTTTCTTTCTCTCTTGCATGTTTAACCCAAAAAAAACCAAAACAACAACAACAACAAACAAACAAACAAAACAAAAAACAAAAAACACAGATGTAATATACCGTGAAGTGTTAAGGAGGGTCTATTGAATTTTATGAGCAAAGCCCTGTTCTCTACATTAATCACCAATACAAAACTCTGGAAATGACAGAAGCCATTCAGAACGAAAGAATCATGTCCTTTTCTCAAAGGGTCAAGATGGCATTACATAAAATAAACACAGATGTGCTAGAATGGCATGTTTCCCGTGAATCCTAAACAGAAAGTAGTGACTTTCTGACACTTTCTTTCAAATATAGTCTTTTTTAGTAGATCTATTTAAACTTTTTAAACAGAAACGATTTTTGCATGTTGATATCAATATCTCCATACCATCTCCTTCCCGCACCAAAAAGAATCAATACCCAACTCGTTCTCGGCAGTAATAAAAAACAAGTGCCCTTCTAGCTCTCGATTTCATTTGAAGTCTTAATTGTCTTTCATTCTTCAGCTATCGATGCAGTAACTCAAAATGCCACCCTTCCTGCAGTTATGTCGATGTCGTGGCGATTTTTTGCGAATCAGGCACTCGACGATGCCGTCGCTCATGCCGTCGACGCCGGAATCATTGCTGTTGTTGCAGCTGGGAACGAAAACATGGACGCGAAATTTTACTCGCCTTCTCGGGAACCAAAGGTTTGTGACCCGATATTGCAATTGTTATCAAAGGCGTTTAAGGGAAGGCGGTTGTTTACGAGGCATTAATGCCCATGATTACACCAGTCAACGGATATACAAGGGTATGAATACAGAACAGGCCCAGACTCATGCTTTAGGCACAAATGCAACTTCTTGACGCGGGGTATGAGGGCCTGCATAGTGCCCAGTGCAGACAAGTTATTGCAATAAAGGGATTCGGTAACTTTGTGGAGGCTCGATTTAATAGACTGTTGAATTTTGAGATCTACCTTGTATAATGATGTTCAGAAGGATAAATAAATAGCCAGGCATAGAAAGGTTTTCAAATATATAATCCTATTATTAAGATATCTGTGACTGAATACTCCCATTTACGAATGCGTATGGCCAGACGCTTTAGTCTAACACTGAGTCTATGGGGGAAAATGAGTCTGGCATTTCCGGTCACTTGCATATGTTTACTTTTGTGAAGCACATGATGATTTCAAAGAGCCCTTTTTTCCCCCCTGGGCTTCATTTTTACACCATATTGCATACACTGATAGCATGTAAGGCCAGGCAGCTCAGATTTTATCAAGCCTCTACTAAGTTACCAAATCACTTTAAAGGCTTTCAGGCATACAAATGCACGGAACAGATCCAGGCACAATCTCTAGTTACAGATGCAATCGTTTGAAGCAGGATGCGATCATGGCCTAGTTCAAGGTTTCGGGTTTTCCAGAAAATCGACTTTCGACGGAAAGGAAAAAAAAAAAGAACATACATAAATACATATATCTATATCTATATATATACAAACTATATGGTTTCCTCGTAATTACTTTTTGTTTTTAACGAAAATGCTGAAATCGTTGCACATTTTTATCATCTTAATAAATCATCATATGTAGAGACGGTTGATATTTTCTAAAATCCTTTGAAAAAATAACCATGTATATATTAGTTATTTTGAAATGGCATTATTGTTCATTGCTTTGAACAATCAGTTGGTTAAAAGGGCTGTAGTGGAATAAGGCCTTGGGTGCACAGGGCATAAAACTGCTTTGACGGAACAGTGGAATAGCAAACAGTTGAATCTACACAAACTAATTCTGAGAAAAAAACAAAACAAAAAACAAAAAACAAAAAACAAATAAAAATAAAAAAACATTGGCTGAGCTCTTTGTGTGGAGCTGTCTTGATCTGTATTGTTCGCTGATTATGTTGTATGATTTCTTTCTTCAAAAAATCCAGTAGCGCAGAAGGGTGAAACCTCGTGTGTATCCGACAGGCAACAATAATGAATAAAAGTTTTAAATGAAGATTTCAGGATTGGATTGACTTAAAGAGATCGCAGATTTTTTTTAAATGTAAAGTAAGAAAATAGCAACCAGATATTATCCTTGAAAGTTTCTTTCGCTCATATTAATGGTAACAGTGGCAAATCTCCTCTACCGTATGGTGAGTGCATTTAGCTCATTTCAGGATATTCCTAGCATATCTACCTATTCGAAGTTATGTCTGTTTCCAAAATACAGGCAATCATTGTTGGAGCTACTGATCGAAATGATAAGAGGGCGAGTTTCTCCAACTATGGGTCTTGCTTGGACATCTTCGCACCAGGTGTAGACATCGTTAGTTCGTCAGCTGCGTCCGATAAGGCCACTGCCATATTTAGCGGCACCAGTATGGCTACCCCTCATGTTGCTGGTTAGTGTTACGTATGATATATTCTTGGCCTCACCGGATTTTTTTTTTTTTTAAAGCAGATAATAAATGAAGAATGTTAAGTGTTGCGGTGTCATAGTAGATCATAAAATGTACAGGAAAATCTACTGGGTGTTTAAAAAAAAAAGGAAACCCAACTTTGAAAAATTCCTATAAATGGATTATTTATATACCGGTATTGAATTTCATATCATATGGAATAGTAATTCATTTGCTTCATTATGGTACCTAGTTTAGGTTTCTAGGGTCACGCATCACTGAACACCATTATTTTTAAAATTTTGTGCAGAATCCCAGGTGGTTCATTTTCTTGTAAAGCATAATAGGCAAGGTTTGAGTTGAATGGCTTTGTCAGCTCTCTTGGTAGCTTCCTCAGTTAAAGAAAAAGAAAAAAAAATCTCATTGTGATTGAATTTACGCCTTAACAAAGCGTCTTATGAACTTCACAAACATGAAAGAAGATGACAGTCATAAATCTTAATCAAGAATAAATGATATCATCAGAAAGCACAGAGAGTATGTTTGTTTATCGTTTATCTGGAGTGCTGCAGGCAACTTTCACCAATTTTTAACAAAGACCAACATTTGTAAAAATCAGCAAAGTCAAATCTTCACACATGAATATGGATTTTGGGTTTTCCTCTTTAATGCCTTTTGTCTTTGATTTTCATTGCTTTGGGATCTTGCCATTCTTTTGGTTGCACTGGTTCTTTGGTAGGCAAACGTTAAAATTCAACCAGATTGTGTTCTTTCAAATGTTTTTCATCTGAAAAGGCTTTCCAATGCAGAAACTCATGAAGCATAGGTAGATAACACCCCTTTAAACACAAATTTGAAAAAGAAAATCCTCCAACTTAGAAGAAAACAGGAGCCCCCAGACCTTATGACAAAAGGTTTCACGTTAACATCCTGCCTATTACGTTTTGCAAGAAAGTGAACCACCTGTGATTCTGCGCAGAATTTTGAAAACAATGGTGTTCAGTGATGCTTGACCCTGGAAACCTCAGCAAGTTACCATTGGAAAGCAAATTAATTACTCTTTTATATGATATGAAATTCAATACCGGTAAATACATAATCAATTTACAGGAAATTCTCAAAGTTGGGTTTCCTTTTTTTTTTTGAAACACCCAGTATATTCAGAGCATTAATGATTACTACTAGACTACCAGTATATGTTGTCATACTTTTCTTTAACTCTTTTAGCAATCTACAGTCGTCTCTCATGATATCTGACTATCACCCAAGTCCTACCTGGGTTCCGTGTGCGGGTTTTTATGCTATTTTTTTTCTACTCCTTAACCGTTAACACATAGAATGCAAGGTGACGTGTTGTTGCTTGTTTTTAGGTTGAATCACCATTAACAGTGTAGTAAAATCACGCGAAAGCGTTATAACGGTTTAGCGTTATATTTGCTGATTGTTACGTAAGCCCCGCGCAGCAAGGTCGTACGGTCCAGTGATTTTCCTAGTCTCTTATTAGTCGTTCGCCCGTAGTTGACGCAAGTGTTGTGCATACTGAAAAGGAAGACAGAGAGAAGACAAACAAAGAAATACATAAGGAAAAAAGGAAGACAGAGAGAAGAAAAACAAAGAAATACATAAGGAAAAGAAAGACAGAGAGAAGAAAAACAAAGGAATACATAAGGAAAAAAGAAGAGCGAAGAAGAACAAAGAAATACATAAGAAAAAGGAAGACAGAGAGAAGAAAAAACAAAGAAATACATAAAGAAATAAAAAGAAGATATGGAGAATAAAAACAAAGTAATACATAAGGAAAAAAAGAAGACAGAAAGAAGAAAAACAAAGAAATACATGAAAGGAAGACGGAGAGAAGAAAAACAAAGAAATACATAAGGAAAAAGGAAGACAGAGAGAAGAAAAACAAAGAAATACATAAGGGAAAAAGAAGAGAGAAGAAATACAAAGAAATACTTAAGGAAAAAAGAAGACAGAGAGAAGAAAGACAAAGGAATACATAAGGAAAAAAGAAGAGCGAAGAAAAACAAAGAAATACATAAGGAAAAAAGGAAGAAAATAGAAGAAAAACAAAGAAGCACATAAAGAAATAAAAGGAAGATATGGAGAATAAAAACAAAGTAATACATAAGGAAAAAAGAAGATAGAAAAAAAACAAAGAAATACATAAGGAAAAAAGGAAGATGGAGAGAAGAAAAACAAAGAAATACATAAGGAAAAAAGGAAGACAGAGAGAAGAAAAACAAAGAAATACATAAGGAAAAAAAGAAGACAGAGAGAAGAAAAACAAAGAAATACATAAGGAAAAAAGAAGATAGAAGAAAAACAAAGAAATACATAAGGAAAAAAGGAAGAGAGAGAGAAGAAAAACAAAGGAATACATAAGGAAAAAAGAAGAGAGAAGAGAAACAAAAAAATACATAAACAAATTAAAAGAAGATAGAGAGAAGAAAAACAAAGAAATACATAAAGAAATTAAAAGAAGATAGAAGAAAAACAAAGAAATACATTAAGAAAAAGACAGAGAGAAGAAAAACAAAGAAATACATAATAAAGAAGACAGATAGAGGAAAAGCAAAGGAATACATAAGAAAAAGAAGACAAGATAGAAGAAAAACAAAGAAATTCATCAGAAAAGAATGAAGATAGAGAGAAGAAAAAAACAAAGAAACACTATAGTACTGCTGCCACGCCAGCCGTGTTGGTCATCATACACACGTGGATATTGGACAAACAACGACTGTCATTACATCTAGCAGGCGTTATTATCAGCTGCTTGCAAAAGATGAATTATGATTTTCTTTGATTTATAGCAAAACGCCACGGGGAAAAAAAATTCGCCGCGGATAGATTGATCAAGTATAAATTTTTCTTTAAAAGTATCGTATTTTGCAGCCGTCCCTTTGCTTTTTGAGCCGTCCCTGTGAATTTAAAGATTAAGAACGCATCTTGGAATCGTTCATTCCTTCTCCATTCACATACGGTTTGCGTGCAAATTCTCTTGCACAGTGGAGCGCGGAGAGTGACATCCTGGTAATCGATTAACTATTTTGACGTCAAATTATTACGGGTTTGCGTTATAACGGTTTTGCGTGATTTTACTACACTGATTAAAGATTATTATGGAAAGAAAAAATGTGTTTTTGTAAAATTGAATTAGATGAGTTCTGTTGTTTTTTGTTTACACACTAGGAGCTGCTGCCATTCTCCTTGGTAAAGGAGTCCCTGCATCTCAGGTCCTTGAGCATCTTGTGCAAGACTCATCGAAGAACCTCATCTACAACACCGGCTTCTACTCCCCCAACCGACTGCTTTATCTCAACTAACCAAAGATAAAATTTATATCCGGCGAGACTCAAGAGTAATCTAATAGTACCTTAGTCAAACCAGCAAACCGAAAAATGATGAAGGCGCGATAGATCAGTGGTAGAACACAGTGGTCTCGTAACCGGGAGGACCCGGGTTCGAAACCAAATGGCTGCACTAGTGCCCTTTAGTAAGGCATTAATCCTCATTACCAAGTCCCGCCAGTCCTCTGGTTGCTTAATGGCAAGAATACGCATGCTTTCTTTGGAGTCAGGTAAAATAAATCATCAAACCATCGAACAGTCTCTGCCATGCCTGGTAATGCAATTTTTTGTTCGGTCTGTTATCGATCTAGTGTCGGTCACGTTGGTGTGACTGAGCTATTAAGCCATGAACAGTATAAACAATAATTGTTACAATGATAAGGAAATGAAGTTTTTATAAGTCTACTTGAAATACACTTTGGAAAGATATGACAGGAGTTTCAAAATGGTTAGATTATAAATTTGTTACAGGGTCTTACGGTTGTCATTTTGTTGATGATATATCTGCCGTAATTCACTTCATATCCTTTTATTCTTCGTAATGAATATATATATCTTGTTGTCAATTAATATATTTCGTAATACGCCGTCAATCATGTGGAAAACATATGGAAACAAAGCATTTTGCTATTCCATTTCCTTCTGTTCTGATCTAAGGACTAGAAAAAAATAATCTTCCTTCTAAAAGGCCTGCCTCTTTCTTGAGCTGCATTTTATTTTTTTACACTCGATGACAAAGTTAGTAATGCTTTTTATTATTTTTTAGAAATTACATGCAATTTGTAAGAGTTTTGGTTATATGTTTATGAATATCTGTGCTTTGTTAAGGCAACAAACCAGGTTTGATTGAAATATAGAATCAGTTTTCAATTCGTGCTCCAAATACTCTCAGAAGGAATATTTTCAGCTAGAACTTTTATATTATCTAAAGTAATGTTTAAGAAGGGGGAGAGGAATAGACAAAATTAAAAGTGTCAGAATCCCTTTTCTTCTGTGATTAGAACAAGTTTACATTGTCCTAGTTATTGTATGACATGTTTGATATGGCATGAAGTGCTTGCAAGTAAATCTATTTTATTATTTGAAAGTACACATTATGTACTCTGATAATATAAATGAACATGAGATATTATCAAATCAAATTCAAAGTTGTAGATATCTATTATAGTCTGAAATACAACCAATACATTAAATCGAATATACAAAAACTTAAATTGATATCAGGGTAATGCCACATGATTACGCAAATGAATGTAAAACTTTTTAACATTATATAGCTGACTAGTTTGCAAACATACCTTATTGCGATCAAACACGAGGGTAAAAATTTGACGCAAAATATGGAAACGAAAGCAGTTTCTTTTTATTATTCATATTTTTTATTCATGACAGTGTAATTTAGATTATAAGTTCACACATGAAATTAGATTAAAGTGGCTTGAAACCTGCCAAATCAAATACTACAATCTTCTTCAGTTCAGTTTATTTTATAATGTACCATCATCGTTACTTTTATAGCTTGTTCAAAACAGAAGAAAGAAAATTATAGTCCGGTTTAAAAATTGGGAGGGCTTTCATTTGAAGAAACGCCTTCCACAATCTAAAAATGTGAAAATAAACTCTAAAAATAAGTTCATAATGTACACAGGGAACTCAGAGAAACAAACCTTATCATTAGTTAGCATCACACTTCTACATACAACCTACCGACGCTTGCTTCGAAGAGAAATACATACATACAATTATGACAGTGTTAATACGTAGTCTAAGCTTCTGTGAAACTTTAGTCAGCGAGCTTTCATACACTCCATTGTAAAAAAATTACCTGGATTGGGATAATCCAGTTCTGGAATAGATGAAAGTTTGCCTAATAAATTCTAAGGTTGGTAAAAAATTTAAACTACAAATTATGATTACGCAATTCAACCAATGAAAGTTTTCTGTAGAACCGAGTTCTTACAACTAAATAAGAATTTATAATGCCCGAATAATTAAACAGAGTCACTAAATGACGGCATCAGGAGAGACAAGAGAACGGGAGAAAATTCCTTCTACTACATACTATTTCGAAAGGTAAAACAAAATTAGTACAGATGAACATGTGTGATATGCTAGGACCAAAGGTGTCAACAGGTTTTCAAAATTTGAGTCACTTTTAAATTTTAGATATTAAAATATTATTATAATGCATTGTCATGGTTCTCATCCCAAAAAGTTTGGGAGGGGGAAACATGCCTCCCACCCATCCGCCCCCAACTTATTGACGCACTTGGCTTGGAAAATGAGATCACTTGATACCTTTTAGTTTGTCATGAGCAAATTAAAAAAAAAAAAATCAAAGAAATGAAAAAAAAGCAACACAAGAAGAGAGAAAAATGTATGTGTTGAAAAGTAAAGTTAAGGTCGCTTTGCAGTTCGTTTTTCATCGGAGTACGCAACCTCATGACGAAATGAATACAAAATCAGTTAGATTATGATTCAAGAATTTAATATAATGTTACGCTACTTCATATACTCAAACAGTTAATTTAGCATTGCATTTTGAGAAAATAATTATGTCCTTTTTTCAGTCATATGACACAACTATTATGTATGCCGTCTCGTGTCTTCATCTATCCGTAAACAAGTATGATAAGATCCATACATTGCCATCTTTGGAACAAAGTCCCATCTAACAGCGCTATGACCAAACAGTCTTATCACATTGTCTCAGCATGACACCAATAGATAAAGGATAATATAAGTTATGGCTTTGATATATCGCAGTGATTGCTCGAGACGACATGTGACTGCACGGCACTGAAGTCTCCTCACGTCATCTTATTTTTAAATTGTATTAAATTGGCAATTGGCGTATCCACCCCCCCCCCCCGCTCCATCGAAAGCCCAATTGAAATATATATTGTAGTGTGTCTCACATAAGGCTCTACAAATACATCACCACATTATACAGATTCTAGTGACATCTCGATGACAGATACATGCTCATGCGTTCATGCATAGCTAACTGTATTATGATTCTAAAAACTACACAATGATATCTGTAAGGTTCGTAAAAAAATTATGTGAATTATCGTAATTTTTACTTTTCATTTCAATTCAATTCAAGTTTAAATTTTTTCCCACAGATGCCAAACATTGTACATAGATGTAAAGAAAATACATACAATAAGATACATACAGTACATACAATAAAAAGAAAACATGGGAATGAAAAATGTATGATTTAAAAGAAAAAATAGCAAATGCAGAAGGGGTAGGTAGTCAGAAATCAAAGATGATTTGGACTACCCCCAGCAAATCCTGCCAGGTACCCATTTAAACACCAGACCTCAGAGTAAATTAAATTGCGCGGAACAAACACTTATCATTGGTGCTTGCTCAGATGTCCCTCTCCGCAGTCACCTATGCGCGGAAATTAACCAATAACTTGACCAAACTTAGATTTTTGTATGACAATTATTATCCATATTTCATTATTCTATATTTATTGATAACAGTAGATTTCCTATACATTATCTTTTAATTTACATGATCAGTTCCTTCAGTTATTTCTTGTCATCGTATTCCTCATTCTCCCTACCTACGGAGACGACCTCAATTTCATTTTGAACATTGGGGCTAACTTTCCCCTTGTTGCTTTTGACATGGACGATAGCTACTACAACTACGACAATAACTGCCACAACTCCGATTATTATACCAGCAATGGCACCGGGTGAGAGGGTTTCTGGAGGGCTGGTTGTTCTGAAGTCTTCTGTCTTCGGTTCCGTTGCTTCAGTAGTAGGTACTTCATCGGTAGTCATTTGCTCTGAAGACAGTAGACTTACTGTTGTTTCTTCTTTGGTAATGTCTTCCTCCGTTGTGCCGGTTAATGCCTGCGATGGTGAACCCAGTGACAGCAGCACACTCGCAATAAGTAGTCCGAAACTGAATGTCAGTCTGGCCATCTTACCCCATAAATGAGAAAGAGGGGAAGAGAAAGACTATAATATAAATATATATCATACAGACAGTTCCAGACGTGGAAGCATTTTATTTCATATACTATTAACGGAAGAACGAAAATAATGACTAAAAAGCCGATAAGATTTGCTGAGGAAATGAGTAGATTATTAGTTTGACGTGGTACGATATTTTTCGAACTGTAAATCAAATTTGCCAGGCAGCAGTCGATAACGGCCATAATCTGGAATTAATTTAAAATAAATCGAATTATATTTTTTTTGAGATATGTGATAAGGCAAAATTAGGGGAAGTATAGCCACACGTTGTGTATCCGGACTGTGCTGTTATCCGGATTAATGAATTCCAAAGGGAATTTGAACAAGTATGCATGCCACATTTAATGAATTGCTTAAAACTTATGTTGGACAATATAGATGACAAATATTTACGGTGTTTAGTGCTTATGGATATGAAATCCAACGGAAAATGTGCCGGCTTTATTTTTGTTAACCTACCTGCTAAGATCTGGAATTTCGAAATATTAAGGTTATATAGTGCAGAAAATCTGCGACATCAATTTTTCAATGTGTTTTGGAGTAGCAAATCCAAAATGCTGATTTGTCGGTTAAACATCTTTTTAACAGCTTTTAAAGGGCAATCCAAGTTCGGTAATAAGATGATCGGTGTGAAAGCAGAAAATAAGAAAAACAGGATGGTGAAAGTTTGAAAGAAATCAGACAAAGAATAAGAAAGTTATGGATGTTTGAAAAATGAGATCACTACATTTAATATGCGAATCTCTTGGCACTTTGGTGAGTCGATTGTGACATTTTTGTGGACAACTCTCCCATTTGTCGTACACAAAAAATATGATTAATTTGTGGTTTTCTCTGAAGCGCCTTTACCCCCGGTAAACTCTCCATACGTAAAATTTCATATTTTCTCGATTATCTCTAAAGATGCTGCTTGTCTTTTTGTGAACTGTGAGACAAGCTGCACCTTGAGAGATAATGGGGGAAAATATGACATTTTGTGTACAAAACATACGGAGAGTTAAAACCTGTCACTTTGAAGCAACATTGCCAATTTGAGGATCACCATAGAAAGTAAATTTCTATGGTAGACTTTTCAAACTTTCATAACTTTTTCATTTCGTAACCGATTATGATGGAACTTTTTTTAGATTGCTTCTCTTTATCCTCTCTTTTCATTAAAACTGATTTTTTTCCCCTGAGTTTTATTCTCCTATAAGTTTGGCTTTCCCTTTAAATAAGTAAGAAAAGGCCGAAAAGGTTGGCCAAATATATATATATATATTTTTTTTTTTTTTTTTTTTTTTTTTTTTATCAAGGAGCCATCTTAAAACGCCAGGGAATCATTGACAAGTAAAATTGACCTCAAAATTGGCTCACGAACTTTTATAAATCGTTATCTGCCGCATAGGTTATATTTTTGAAATGCTCTAACTCTACGTTGAAGTGTAACAAAGTGTCTCCTCATATCACTCTGTAAAATGATGAAATTCATTCACTTAGTTTTGCGAAGGGCTATACTGTATTTCACATTGATCAAACATTACACGCGATAACGATTCGACCAATCATGAACAATCCAATACGCATGCGCAAGCCAAATATTTACCTTTATAAGAAGCCGTGCTTCAAACACTGCGATGGTTCGACCAAAGAAATTCATTTTCTACGCACACGCGCAGTGTGTCGTTAAAGTATCGTGTATCTATGATGTGCACTCTATATGGGCAAATTGGCAAAACATTATTTAACAGAACATTATGATTTCCAAATTTCAAGAAAAGTATAGTTTTTGCAGCAGGTCTCTCAAGCAAATAGAACATAATGTTTGGTGATCTGATTGATCTAAAATCCAAAATCTTCCAAACCACATTTCCGACATTTAAAGTGAAAGCCTCAGAATGTAACAAGTGGAATTTAAATTGTTTTTCTAATTTTTTCAAGGAATACATCGATGTTCATATTGAAGTAAAATTATCGTAACGAGAAATTAAATAAATCAAATTGAATAAATCAAATTAATATTTTTTATAAATTATAGAGTTTAGGAACTCATGTAGATTGATGTGGTATGCCATATTGTGACGATTTCCCATAAAACATAATTAACATGGTCATGAACTTGGGATTTGTATGATATAACCAAAAAAAAAAAAGAAATGAACTTATCTGATCATTAATTTTTTAATAGATTCAAAACGTCATTTGCTCTAATAACCTTTGTGGTTTTATTTCCGATTAAATATATCCTCACTTGTGATTATAAGCCTAATTTCAAATCTTCAATCTGACTTCAAATGTATGGTTTCCAATTCTGTCACATTAGTACGGTAGAGTTCGGTTGTGTCGCAAAACTTTATCGTTTTTTTTTTTTTTGGTTTTTTTTTACTAATGATGTCGGTTTCCTTTGACAAACAGTCATCTGATTAATTTCTTAAGAAATGCTGAGTAACGCTTTGTGCTCGCCGTGACTGGTGCTAATAAACATGTCTAATTATATTCGCATTTGTTATTGACTTTATATCTTGAGACAATAGCAACAATCAGTTTTATATCACTTTTTGAGATTGAAAGATGACTTTGCCAGAGCATGAATAAATATTGAAATTATATCAGTTATGATTATGCAAAGTCTGCTGTTATATCTAGCTCTTTTTCACAATGGTCATTTCGTAATAAATGTTGGACAAACAATTGAGATGGCTAAATCGGGTTGGAATCGGCGAAATATTCAATTTATTTATTTTACATATAGGTTTATTAAACAATGAATTGTGGTTAGATAAAAAGCTTTGCGTTCATTGTTTTTCTGTACACCAAAGGAAGCGAAATAAAGCCGGGATCAACGTAATGCGAACTCTAACTGCTGGCTATAATGGTTTGGACTAGATGGCGTATCCAAGGGAAGAGGAAACCTTACCTTTCTGAGCTTTTTTGTTTCTGACGAAAATCGAGCTTTTACGAGCATTTAAAATCGAAGAATAAACAAAACTGTAGAACACTTTGACCAAAATGTTTAACGTACCTAGAAATACTAATATGTTGATAGTGATTATTATTCGCTAAATAGTTGTTGTTGTTGTTACCAAAGGGCACTAGCGCTTTGAATTGGTTTCGACCCCGTCTATAACCGGCCAACCTTTTCTCAACCAAAGATCGCCAGAGATCACTTGCCGATCAGTCTGAAAACTGTCACCCACCCTTGGAAAACCAAGGAAAGCCTTCCCACGAACAGTTTGGTCAGCAATAAATATTCGATGACGCCTTCAGCCGACCAAAATGCTCGAAGACCAATCGCCGACCACTGACAATCTTTTAAAGACTACCAAAAACCTCTTTGCGACCTCTGACGATTTACTACCGACTAGTGGTTATCAGAAGTCGGCGACCAGCCATACCTCTAGTGGGGCTTAGGCGAACATGAATCTACATCATAAACTTTTTTCAGACATAGATATTAGACATAACTATCATGAATAACTGAACCTAGTGAACTAAAATCATGTAAGAACATGTCAGGAAAATAATCTTACTAATTACTATCAACAAACATTACCATAAATGTTTTAATATGCTCTATAAGCAGATAAGTAACATAATAATAAAATCGATTAAATTGGATTAACTAATTACTCGCTGAATGGTTTATTTCTTGTTTGTTGTTATTTTTATTATAATTTGTTATGTTTCTTTCAACGTTATGTTACTATCATTGTTGTATTATAATCCAATGTTATATCATACTTGCATTTTTATTTATTTTCTATTTTCTGTCAAATGTTATGCTACTACCATTTACCATATAATTTTTATGTTGTATTTGTTTTATTTGTTTTATAGCAGGGCTCCTTTGTAAAGCAGGCCCTCTGCGGCTCTGAGTGGGACCACCCTGCTCTTTATAAAGAAAACGTGAATAAATTCACTTTTCCATGTTAAGTAAAGTTGCGCCACCAAATGATGTACATTTACATCTAATTCCACGGATAATTACACAGATTTTTATTCAGGTGCAGTACATTGCAGTGCTTGATCTGAAGCGCCAGCATGAATTAACTTATTCTTGAATATATCATTAGAGCAACCAAAAGTTTGGTCAGATATTGAGTTTCATAATTTAGAAAGAAATGTAAGAAACATTTGGCAACTTTTTGTTGTCCTTAACCTATAGTTTGAGCTTTAATATGCTTTTTTTTTTCTGTTTAAGGTTTTCTTTTCTTGTAGCTTTTAAAAATTCAAAAATAAAATGAATCTTTCTACTCGAAATGATCAACTTTCACTTATGACACGTTACTTGAAATGATACAAATACATGTACGAAAAAAAATGTGCACCAAATGTAAAGAGGTTTCCCCTAAATCTGATTTTTCTTTCATCTATTGAATAATTCATTATTTGTCTATATAGGCGTACAACTGCAAAATCAAATAAAAATCATTTTAAGGTGTGATCTGATGTTACTGCCAAATTTTTTAAGGGGGAAATGATCCAGTTTTTATCCTTAAAATTTAAAGAAAAGATTTAAAGAAAGCAAACTTTTATGCAATTAATAAACTTCATATTCAGACGGAAAAGATATTTTCGCCTTTTATTGAGGAAGGTTTGTTTCAAATCATGCCTTCATTCTTAAAGGAGAATGAAACCCTGGGGAAAATCAATTTTAATGAAAAGAGAGGATAGAGAGAAGCAATTTAAAAAAAAAGTTCCATCAAAATCGGTTAAGAAATGAGAAAGTTATGAAAGTTTGAAAATTCTGAATTTACTTTCTATGGCGATCCTCAAATTGGCAATGTTGCTTCAAAGTGACAGGTTTAGTAGTAGAACTCTCCATATGTTTTGCACACAAAATTTCATATTTTCTCCATTATCTCTAAATAAGCTGCTTGTCTTTTTGTGAACTCAACAAATATAGTGTCAAATACATTTTCCCATAATATATCTTGAGCTAAGGAGACAAGCTGCACCTTGAAAGATAATGTGGAAAATATGAAATTTTGTGTACAAAACATATGGAAAGTTGTACTACTTAACCTGTCATTTTGAAGCAACATTGTCAATTTGAGGATCGCCATAGAAAGTAAATTGAGACTTTTCAAACGTTTATAACTTTCTCATTTCTAAACCGATTTTGATGGAACTTTTAAAAAATTGCTTCTCTCTATCCTCTCTTCTCATTAAAATTGATTTCCCCCAGGGTTTCATTCTCCTTTAAAGAGCTTTTCCCTCCAGATGGAAGATCACATCTTAGTTATTCATGCACAAAGCTGATTTTTCTCAGTTTTTTTTTCTATGTAATGGAGTCTTTTATTATGTTTCGTATTTCGACATGACACTAATAATTTTAATCGTTTTTGAAGACACAACAAAATATCGCTTTAAACTCATAAGCTTTTGATCAGTTGGTAGCATTACATGTTTTTTTTTTTAATCAAATGCTAATTAGCCTTTAACTTGTTGTTACATAGTAGAATACTGGATAATTGGGCATTGCTTTACCTATTTGAAACAAAAATGTGTGGTGTCGAACCTAAAACTGCCAGAAATATTCCAAAATGCATACATTAATAGTAATGAGGATAGTTTGACCATACAGGCATAATGAATAAACCGTAAATGTTCTAAATCTGTGGTAATTTTTTAAAAATGTGTATTAAATGCGGTATGTCCGTTCTAAAATTTTGACGTATGTGATATTTCTTTTCAATTACAGCATGACTCATCGAATGTTTCAATGTTTGTTGCAGAGCATAGGCCGGCCTCTCTATTGATAATAACAGCATTTCTTTTCCAGACCGAACATGGCAAGTAGTACTACAAAGACTGACCATTCTTCTGTATCAACCTCTAATCTAAGCGCACCCTTTCAACCCTATCAACTCCTGATCCAAGTGAGCATTAAAAAAGACAATGCAACTCATGATCCATGTGCACAAACAAAAGACTATGCAACTCACGATCTAGCTACACCACGAACAACACCAGTACCCCTGATCCCAATTCATCATCAACTCGGACGAAGAAGCAACGACTGCTTTTCAAACTGAAGACGTGGCCACTGTTCTAAAGGGGAAAGTTCTACAACAAGTTCTCAAAAGAAACGCCTGTCGCTGCCAGGATAACAATCAATCTTGAACATGATTTTGAATATATAAAACTTTTCCGTGTTAATGAGTAAGGTAGTGGAAATGTTTCATGAAAATATAAATATTTAATGTATTTGATATTATTGAGTAAGATAGTAAAATTGTATCATGAATATATAAATATTTCCTAATTCTGATGTTAATACGTGAGATGGTAAAACTATTTCATGAAAGATGTAGCAGTTCTGTTTAATGGGGGAGGGGCAGGGGAGTTGGTAGCTGAACTGAATAAAACCTTGCTTTTTTACATAATAAAAATGTTTTTGTTTTTTTAATCTCACGATGAAAAACAACAATTTTTTTGAAAATATGTATAATATCCGTAAGCATCATTAGAAAAGCGCCCAGAGAATAGTAAAAAATAATGTAGGTCAGGTAATGTGAAGTTGGCAATTAAACTCCTAAATTCTGTTATGGGTAATTTCAAGCGTTACGAAATGAAATCCTCAAAGAATTTTCAAGTTGGAAAGAAGAATATTCTGAACATTGTTATGAATATTTGTAACTTAATAGTGCAATACGTACACCAATATGAGGTACTTTCTTAACTTTTGAATTTCATGTCAACCATTCATAAAATTTTTTGAAATAATGAATATTTTATTGCTTTATTATGGAATGAAATAGAAAGGACATGACTTTTCAACCAGAATAAACAGTGCTCAAACTCTGTGAGCTGAAAATATGTATCCTATTTTCAATATTGATGTGGCATTTTATAGTATGTTAGCTTTGATATGTCAACATGTTCCTGGAAATATGTTTGAAAATATTTGAAATAATGAATCAGCGTTACGGAATGACCGTTACGGAATGAAGTCTGAAAGTCAATGGGAAATAGTGTTTAAATTCACAAAATGCAAATAAGTAGTTAAAACATACCTTTGAAACAAAGATTGAGCAAACGATTTGATCATTGTTGATAACTTAGAATATCTGTGTTAAAATAGCTATGTTAGTGTTGATTACTTTGCAATAATTTATGCAAATTTTATCCATAAATTCATATTTCTGTTAATTAGATTTTTGAAAAATTCTGAGGAGTTTTCATTTGTTTAAAATCCTTCTGGCAAGTTTAAAAAACATTCGTTTTATGAATTTCTTATGTAATCTATTGTTTTTTTTAATATTCATGAATTTCATCATATAATTTCTTCTATTTCATGCTATCATCTAGATCGATATTTAGATTTAAAACACAGGAAACCAAATCTACAGAGGAAAAATACATCTTATTAACAAATGGAATTTAAATAACCCCACTATTTTCCCATTTATTTTGTACACAAACCCAAAATATTAAAATTGTTGAATTTTATAATTATAATCTTCATATTGGAAAAATCTGAAATAATATATTGGTTCAGGGTTAAATAAATTTATACAAAGTGAGTCTAGTGTCATTTCGTAACATAATTTTGTTACGAAATTACATAAATAATCATCTCATAATTAATATTAAATATTTCTTCATACCAAAAGCACATACATTTTGTAGGTATTAGGTGCCTTGATTTAAACTTTCATAGCAAAATGATAGTACTTTCCGTATTAAGTTGAAATTATGTGTTTTGGACGTTACGGAATGACTATCTTTTGGAGTTTACGTTTCTAAGGTTACTGAAGTATCAAAAAATCAAGCAGAATAGAAACTAATGCTTTTTTTGGTTACTAGGTTATCTAAACTATGTGTATCAAGTATATTTTAGCAAACAGGTCATATGAAAACGACCTTTACTCCTCTTTTACAATTTATCATAATTGGTATCAAATATTTATTTCTAGATTATGTTAATTATTTTTGCAAAATTTTAGTATCCATAAGTGTGAAAATATCTAAATTTTATCAGATTATGGAAGTTTGTATATTTACGACTAATCTGACACCAAATTTGATATGATCAGCAGGATCAGGCAGATTGAAATTTTGGGGATTATGTCCTGCATGTTTTGCATATTGATCAATATTGTATTGTTATATTTTTATTCTGAACGTTCATGAAACACTTTTATAATGCTAAAGAATTCTTGTCTGGAGACGGGGGCAGGTGAGTTTTGAACTAATTAATGAAGCTGAAGATTTGTCAATCTGTGGACAATTAAATCTGGTGTCGCCGAAAACATTGGCTCGTCTGCGTGGTCTGGGGGTTAAGGGATTGGCGTTCTATGCCAGTGACTCGGGTTCGGAGACATTTTTTTTTTCAACTTTTGCAAAAATTTCAAAAGGGAGGACAGCTCTGGGGAACTTTGAATTAAGCTATGCAACCATTATTCTCTCATTGACAAATGCATTTACAAAGTTTGTTTTTTTTAGTGCATGCAGGCGACAGGTTTTTTAACCAGTATATTTCAACAGCAATTACATTGTGTTTCTAAATGTGAGTTGTTTTTGTTTTTAAATTTAGCATCCATAACCAATAATGATCAAATGGAAAACATCATAGGAACTAAATCCGATTTTTGATAGTCTCGAAGCCCCACAACAGTATTTTGAAGATCGCCATCTCAATATGTAAAAAATTGATCACACTCCCCCCCCCCCCCCCCCCCCCCCCGCTTCCGGACAGACGTTGAGACCGTGTTATGCCGCGGTTTACCGCCGTTTTTTATTTCTATTTTAAGCGAATTGGTCTTCAAAGATATGTTGTTGCGCGCAACTACCTATATTCATCACCATTTGTCATTACGGTACACGTAACATGGGCCGCGAAACCGGGGGGGGGGGGGGGCTGTTTTTTGAGTAGGCACGTTAAAAAAAATCCCCCTAATTTTCAAAGAAGAAATAATTTCTAGTAATTGATAAAATCAATATAAAAGACTGTTATTGTAGTGAGAATTCCTATAAAATGCAGTTAAAATGCTAAGTATATGATTTGAATGTCCCGATATTTCCGATTCTATATATCAATATCTCTCATCCATGTCCATTACTAACATGTTTTCCATTGATACAAATAGGCATTACATCCCCACCTCTTTAATGCACAGTTTATGCAAAATCTAGGCCTAATAAAGCATGGTATTATAAACAAAGTGTAGAAAACAAGTTCAGGTATTTTCACGTGACTTCTCTAAAATGACAGTCTATCTTTAACATCTTTTACAAGTTCATGAGTCTTCTTTCAGGATTCAAAATGACGCATCAACTCTATAGAGAAATTTTAGGATTATTTAAAATCAGGCGCTGTGGGGTGCGGGTGGGGGGGGGGGGGGGTACAGTGTCCCCAGTATTTCAGGAATTCGGGAATCCTAGAAGTTTCCCCTTTTACGTCGATTACTTTATATAAGTGCCCCCTTTTCCTTATATTCCCGTTCCACATTCTTAAAATTTGATTTTATTACCATTGATAATTGCCAGAGGCCTATTAAAATCTGAGAGGTGCACCTTCTTCCTTGACAACTGTCCCTTTTCCTTAGTAAGAAGTGCCCTTTCCCCATTTATATTATAATACGATCTTGTAACTGCCCCTATTCTTTCTGATAAGTGCTCCCTTTATTTCATTTCTAAAAACGAGCCTCTTCTCTTTTCATCTCTCATAGAACTCCTAATAAAATCTTTCCTTCGACGATTCCCTTTTAAATCATTTGCATCAAATGTACCTATTGATCTCTTTCAAAAACTGCCTTTTTTCCATTCTCACTTTTCAGATACAAGAATTACCCCCTTTCCGTCTGATAAGTGCATCTTTTTCTGTGACCATAATCCTCTATTCAAATTTGAGAGGTGCCCGTTCTAATTCGACAAGTGCCCCTTCAGCCTTCTGTTACTTGACATCTCTGATGAGTGCCCCTTTACACCTCTGATAAGTTTTCATTAATTCATTTTGAAACGGGCTCCTTTTCTTTCTAAGAAGTACATTTCCTTCTGATAAGAGCCCCTCTTCCTTTATAAAAAAAAACAACAAACAAAAACTTCCTATTTCCATTCTCATATAATTGCCCTTTTTACCTCTGGTATAAAGTGCCAATATTCATGTGCGACAAATACCACATGTTTCATCCTCTGATAATTGCTCCTTTTTAATATGACATACTCCTGCCCCCCCCCCTTTTTTTGATAAGTGCCATTATCGTTCTTGATAAGGGTCCCTTTTTTCTTGCTCCATAATTTGTGCCCCTAATTTTTAGCGATTTAGAGCAACTTTATTTTTATTTCGTCAAGGCTTGCTCGCTGCGCTCGCTCACATTTATATTTGATATAGCTATATGTTACTAGGTCTTTTCAGTCTCTCATGCCGAGAGTGTTTAAACACCTTTCAGAACCTTTTTTTTCTCTCTTTATAAGATGTTGTTGATTACCATGCAGCCTCACAGATCTTAAAAAGTTGCTCTCTCGCTTCGCTCGCTCGCACATTAATTTTAGGTCATCAAACCCAACTTCAAACTTTGATGCTTAAGTAAATTATATTAGAGCATGTAAGAGAGAAACATAATTGAAATCCTTATAAATGTAATCACAATGTAGGGTATATATGACAATGTTTAGAGACTGAATATTTTTCCCGTTGTAGGTGCCCCTTTTTTTTCCAGGAATAGCCCTTATCGGTGCCCCTAAACTTTGGAAATTTCCCCTGAGTCAATGTTGCGATCATACCCCTCACTGCTTAAACTGAATTTACGCCGGTGCATTGATGAGTGAAATCAAATCAGCCCCCCCCCCCCATTTTCAAAAACGCTCCGAGGCCCCTGCCGTAACAAAACCATAAACAAATAAACAAACAAAGACAAACAAACAAACAAATAAAAACCACTGCTCTTTACCGCAGTATGTGTGAACAAGCAATAAAATCCCACTCAGCTACGTTAAAAATGCAATTTACGGAAGACTGTTGCTCATGGCTTATCGGTAATAAATTTCCAGGGAGCTGTCGATATCGGCGATTAGCTGGAATAAGTTAATATCTATATTTTACTAGTAAAGAGATGTGTGATCTTAAAGCAAAATTAAGGGAATTTTCGAAGGACATATGCTTAGATCTGGCATTTCGAAAATTCAAGGTTGTATAGTGCGGACATTTTTTAGTTGTTGCGTGGGTAGCAAATATTAATTTATCGGTTTAAACACCATAAAAAGGCTGAAGAGATTGGCCCTATCCTTTCTTAATAAAGAGATATCTCAAAACGCCAGTCAAAATATAATCAAAATATCAAAGTTTCTATAGAAAAGAATGTTCAAAAAAATTAATATTTTCTTATTTTCCATTTGTAAAAAGATAGGGGTCATCTTCAAATTCCGGTAGAATTTTGTGATGTGCCTTTGAAGAGTGAACACCCCGAGTCAGGTAAAGTTGATCTCAGAAAAGGCTTCTGAACTATCCGCCGCACCTGCGTGATGCTCCTTGCAAAGCTGTTATTTTTTTTCCAAATGCTCTTATCAAACTAATGAAGTGCACTGGCAAGACCTGCTGAACAGGGCAGGGGCACAGATGGGGGGGGGGGGGGGGGGGGGGGGGGGGGGGGGGGGGGGGGGGCATAAAATCACAGAATCACATAGTTAAACACTCTCGCACACACACACGTTCACACACATATACACTCACACCCATACACGCACACTCATATACGCGTTTTGACTCCTAGTTCAAGTTCGGATGATCTTTTAACACGGGGGGGGGGGGGGGGGGGGGGGGTCTCCTGGTGCCACCTGTCTACGCCAGTGTAGAATAGTAACAAGGTGCCTCCTCATATCACTCTGCAAAATGCTGAAACACATCAATTGGTGTACTTTGTTCCCCCAAGTCTATAGGTCACATTGATCTAACATTACACAACGCGCATGCGCAATAACATTTTTGATTTATGTATAATATACATGTATATCACATCTTAATCGTTAGCCAAATATTTACCTTTATATGGAGTGTACGAAAGCCGTTTTGAACTCTTAATCTTGAAACACTGCAATGTTTTGACCAATGCAATTCGTTCAGTATACACATGCGCAAGGAGTTGCTAAATATACAATGTATCATGCACCTTTAACGTGAATTTTTTATGGGGAAAAAACATTATTTAGCAGAATATATAATTTCTAAAGACAATAAAATGTAGTCTTTAGCAGCAGGACTATAAAACAAATTTAAGACATTTGTCTGGGGAGCTGTTGGTTAAAAACCTTGAAATGCCTTTCAAAAATCAACGTCTGCTATCATTCTTGCAAACGACTTGTCCGACATGTAAAATAAAAACCAAATAAACGAAATGAAAACAAAATTACTTTAAATCGTTTTCGTTTCCTCCATATTTATTCACTTTTCTTTCTTTATCTGCCTTTGAAGTTAATATAAACCCCTCAAAATAGTTTGGAAACTCAAGTTTGATCGATTATATTTCTCTTGTCATGACACATGTCATGACACAATCATCAATTTGTTTAGTATCATTAGAAAGTATGTTTATTGCTCTTTAAGATGATGCTATATCTGGTATGATTGTGCAATCATGGAATGGGCAGTACATTAGAATAAGGAGCAGGGTCAGAGGTGAAATTTGAAAAATGTTCTGGTATTAAAGCACTTGTATTGTTATGCAGAGCACACTTCTTTCTTTGACATAAGAGAGTGTCATTTGTGTAAATGACTTGGAGCTATTGTTCCCAATGGTCATCCATGAATGCCAAATTCTAAAGAATCCTGAAAATGAATTTTTTTCACAGTCTAAGTTTCAAACAGGAAAACAAGAGCAGAGCATTTTGCAACCTTTCACTTTTGATCTTGCCCCTTATTTTGATTTACTGAACATTCCGTGACTGCAGAATCATAACAAATGGGGTATCATTTTAAAAAGGAATTAACACACTTTGTAATGATACTAAACATAGCGACAATTATCCCATGAAAAGAGAGATATAATCGATCATACTTGAGTTTCCTAACTTTTTTGAGGGGTTTATGTTGGTTAATTTTTGTTTATTCTAGCTGCATTTTAAGCGAAAACATAGATATATAGATCTAAATTATAAATGTGAATGTATACATGGGGCGGAATTATGCAGAAAATTTTTTTTATCAGGGGGACGTAACAATAGGTCACCCCCCCCCCCCCCCATGAGTATAATTGCGTAACACATCTCCGCAATTGCATGTATATACATTGTATTGGATTTATTTCATTGCTTAAAAAAATGAGTTTAATGATAGGAATTAATTACAATAACCTTTTTGTCGGCCGAAGACATAATTTCTTAAAATAAGTAAATCAAAACAGTGTTTACCGCACCCCCGGTTCCGAATGTAAGGTTAAATCGACGATAAAGATAAGTTAAACATTAAATTTAGGGTATTCGGGAAAAAATGGCCGTTTAACGTGAATTTGTTAATTCAAGATATTCCTTAAGTTACTAATTAAGATACAAATAGATTTAGCCTTCAAAGGGAAAAACCACATTTGACACATATTAACATCTGAAGTTATGGGAGACGTGATTGTTTCCCCTCCAGAATATGACATGTTTTACTGGCCTGATGAAGGGCAGGGGTGAGGGGCATTTTTTCAACTATATACATCAAAAGGGGAAACGAAAGCGAACACGTGATTTTTCCCTTTTTGTAAGGCAGTTTTGTTTTGTGTGAATATGCCACCTAAGATGCGAGATATAACTGATGCTGATTGCAATAAATTTAATTTCAATTCCGTAATTTGTTGGTTGTTCATTCGTTGGGGCCTATTTGGACCCCCTTTCCCCTCTTTTTCGATGTTAGCCATTCTATTATCACTTTGTCATAACTTACATTTGTAAAGTAATACCAGTAATGTTTGGTATTTTTATAGCGCTTACTGCAAAGTTTCGATGGGCTTATACATTTTCCTAAATATTAATTAAAAACTCCAGTTATTTTATTTTCTTTTCCATGGCATACACACGTATTCTATGCCTCAGTTTTGTGTACTTGGATTCATGTTTCATGTTTTCATGGGTCCCCCCCCCCCGCAAAAAAACCAAAAAAAAAAACCCCCAAAAAACCAAAACCGAATGATCATCGTGAAGATTTTTTGTTTATTGTATGTGAATGATTTGAACTTGGAATTGTATATTGATTGAATATAGACATGATAGAAAGAAACCATTTATTGGAGTATATACTCCTGAATAGAAAACCGCAAGGATACTGTTATTTATTTGGTACAAAATGTGCAAAATGAGAGCATAAAATATTGCATTGCTCAAGGTATAAACCTGCAAAATATTTCCATCAAATTAAATCTTAGGTGTGATGAATTTGTTTATATAAAAGAATAAACTACAACTGTAAAATGTTTGCGAACTGTGTAATACAGAAACGTCAGCTAGTGTGTAGAAACTTTATGAACTGTATTGCCATGTTCACTGTGTTGATGTAAATTTAAAAAAAAAAGATATCATAAAGAGACAAGAAAATAAGTCAAATTGATGTTTACAAATAAAAAATTTTGAAATTTTTATAAATGGCACGATGCGGCATAATGTAACCATTCCCATGAAATATAATTAACATCATCATAAACTTAGGATTTGAATGATACAACTAAACATAACATGCACTCAACTGAACGTTATCATTATTTTTATTTTCATATATCAAAATTCAATTCGTGTTACTTACCTTTGTGGGGTTTTATTTTATTTCCGATTAAGTATATCCCAACTTTGTGAAGACAAGCCTAATTGCACATCATCAATCGAAATACAAATGTTTTATTTCCACTTTCTGTCAAATTAGTACGTTAGAGTTTGAATGTGTCGCAGAACTTTATCGAAGATATCAATATTTTCAGTAACGATGTCCGTTTCCTTTGTTGCTTGGTTAGTAAAGGAAGAAGAAAGTAATATGAAAATGTCTTATGGAATACTGAGCAGCATTTTGTGCTCGCCATGCATGTGCCTGGCGCTGAAAAAAAAAAAAAAAACCTTTCTACTTATAATCACATTCGTTATTGACTTCATCTCTTGGCACAAGAGCATGCATGATTTTTATCACTTTTGAGATAAAAAAGATCAATTTACATTGACATGGACATGAATAAATATTGAAATTTATGGCATTGTGATTATCTAAAGTCTGTGAAAATGGTCATTTAAAAAGGGATGTTGGAGAAACGCAAAAAATATGGCTAAATCAACTTGGCTTTGGTAATAGATCTAATTAAAGTTATAGTATACACGTATATGGGTGTACTAATCAATGATCTGTGGATAGTTCCAAAGCTTTTATTGCCATTGTTTTGGAGGCCAACAGGGGGAGCCAGTGATCTGAAATCTCGATACAATTTCCAAATTCTGTCGAATTCGTACGGTAGAGTTTGATTGTGTTGCACAACTTTATCGAAAATATTAAAAAAAAAAAAAATAACGATGCTGGTTTCCTTTGTTGCTTGGTTAAGAAAGGAAGAACAGCGTATTGAATAACGTTTTGTGCTCGCCGTGCATGTGCTTAGCGCTAAGAAACCTGTATACTTATAATCGCATTTGTTATTGACTTGATTTCTTGACATAAGAGCAACCATGCATGCTTTATTTCACTTTAAATTTGATATCAAAGATTAATTTGCTTTGACTTGAACACGAATAAATATTGGAATTTTACATTGTGGTTATGCAAAGTCTGGTTTATTGTTTTATCTTGCTTTTTTTTTTCTTCTTTTTTTTTTTAATCGTCATTTAGAATTGGATGTTGGAAAAAGGCACAAAATGAACAAATATATTAATTGAGATGACTGAATCACGTTGCTTTGGTAAGAGATTTAAATGAAGTTATATTATTGAGAATGATAAAGAATCTGATTTTAGCACTTCCAATAAAAGTTTCAATATGAAATTCAACTGAATTATGCATTCATATTTCGGACCAAGCGCCATGAGCGCCTAAGTTGGCAATAACCCCGCTGTAGATGACTTCATTATTATCATAATTATTTTCGACGTCAAAATTCCAGAATTGCACGTAAAAAGTGCGTTTATAGATATACATTATAAACACGTTTGCTCTCGTACTGTCAAAATGACATAGCCATCATTTACACGTACACCATATCTAAGATTCCCCAAAAGCATTCGCTACAGGAATATGATTAAAAATCCAATAAAATAGATGTTTCTAAACTCAAATTTATAGGTCCATCACTATGCTTAATTGGAAAAAAAAAAAACCTGGCTAAGAAAAATATACCACACGTGGTGCTAAACTACACACATGTGTCACGTTGTTAAATGTATAGTGAAAAGCGGAAAAAAGAAAGAAAGTATAAGACTGTTTTACCAAATATCTTTACAAAGGGTTTGGGCACAGTTTATCTGCTTTCACTTTTTACAATAAAGTTACATGTTAAAGTTAGCATTATAAAAGTATTGTATTACTTTTTTTTTTTAACTATGGATATGAACGTTCATAATGATAATGTGAATATAGCAATACAAAGGTATCACATTCTATAGATAAATATGAAGGTATCATAGCAAAACTAAAAATATTGAAATCAAATATTCTAAAATAGCGTATTTATTATCAATTTGCGTAACTAATGTTCCATTTTATATACAGTACATGAATAGGCCAAGATATCTTTAAGATAACATAAAGAAAAAATATGTAGGCGTTTTATTTGCTAACTTTGCATCTTTATACCTACATTACATTTTACCATTCAATGCACGTTTTTCTCATGATGATTATGGATATTTTTTTTTTAAAATGTTTGTTTTACAGTCGTGAGATGGAAAGACTATTTTTTATGGAAAATGCAAGGTGTTATTCACCCCCCCCCCCCCCCCGTTGAACAGAACTGCTACATCTTTACTGAAATAGTTTTACCATCTCACTTATTGATATTAAAATAATGCAATATCGGTATTTCATGAAATAGCTTTACCATCTTACTCGTCAACACTAAATACATTACACATTGGTATTTTCATTAAATAGTTTTACCATCTCACTCATCAACAGTAAATACATTACATATTGGTATTTTCATTAAATAGTTTTACGATCTCACTCATTTACCCCAAATACATTAAACTTTTGTATTTTCATGAATCTTTCCAAAAGGACAGCACGATAACAGTTTCAAAATAAAAACAACAGATAAAACAAAGCATTAGAAGGAATAGTACATGTTTCGGAGTCGTGCAAACTCTATAGCCAGCCTGGAATTTTACAACAGAATCAGCTTTATATATATATATATATATATATATATATATACTCTCTGATTACAAAGAATATCTAAACCATCATGAATGAATAAGTATAGGTTTTGTCATGAATTCAGGAGAAAGGGTGAAGGACCTGAATGAACAATACATTGTTAATTAAATAGAAAGCATTATTTGACAATGATAAAGTTGATTCTGTTGTAAAATCTCAGGCTGAAGATAGAGTTTGCATGACTCCGAAACTGTGTCCGGACAATTACCCCCTGGGCAATCACCTCCCGAAAAACTACCCGCCAAGGACCCCCGGAAAATTTCCCCTAAGGACAACCACCACCGGGGACAATAACACCCCGGATAATTACCACTTTCCCCGAAAATTACTCCCCCCTCCCAGGACAAACACCCCCAAGGACAATTACCCCTCCCCGGATAATTACCCCGGAAAATGACTCCCTTAGGACAATCTATCCACCGACAGCTACCCCCCCCCTCCCCGAAACATTACTCCACAAGGACAAGCACCCCCCGCCGAAAAAATTACCCCCACCCCCTCCAGGACAAGGACATTAACACAACCACCCCGAGAAAAATCCCCCCCACATTAATTTACACTCAAAGCTCTCGTAGCCATTTGCCAAGCCTCTTTGTTTCACGTACAGGTACCCTTCTAGGCGAAGCTTTTGCCCACCTCTTCCCACTCCATCCTCGTGAAGTTTGACTTTTTGCCACGTGCATTAAATTAAATTTCATTGCAAGACATGCGAGAAGACGAATGTTTCAAAATGATAGCGTACCGCTATCATGTTTGGGGGCATATTTAGGATGGATGTAGGAAGATTTTTAATAACAATATCTTCAAAATTACATTTTAGAGCATTCGGATTATTGCATTTGTTTATTTTCCTCTATCTCGCTCTCAAGTTCATTTCAATATTTTCAAATTATTCAATACGATAGGGGAGGGGAATGAAGGTTTCCCCATTCCCCCGTAGTTTTGCGGGGGGTAATTTCCCAGGGGGTAACTGTCCTTGGGGGGGGGGGGGTAATTTTCCTGGAGGTAAATGTCCTTTTGGGGGTAGTTGTCCCGGGGAGGGGGGGGGGGGTAGTTTTCCTGGAGGTCATTTTTCGGGGGGGGGAGTGATTGCTCAGTGGGTAATTGTCCCAGAACCTTCCGAAACATGTACTATTCCTTAAAATACTTTTTTAAAATAGCATTTTGCTATTCCATTTCCTTCTGTGCTGGTCTTAGGACTATACAAATGATATTCCCTTCTAAAAGGCCTGCTTCTTTCTTGAGCTGCATATATTTTTTTTACACTCAATGTCAAAGTTAGTAATGCTTTTTATTATTTTTTTTTTAGAAATTACATTCAATTTGTAAGGGTTTTGGTTATGTGTTTATGAATATCTGTGCTTTGTTAAGGTAACAAACTAAGTTTGATCGAAAAAATAGAATCAGTTTTTAATTCATGATAAAATGTCAGAATCACTTTTCTTCTGTGATTAGAAAAAGTTTACATTGACTTAGTTATTGTATGACATGTTTGATATGTCATGATGTGCTTACAAGTAAGTTGATCTTATTATTTTAAAGTACACAGTAAAGAAAATATTTTAAACTCTTCAAAATTTTTAAACAACGCTGTTTAAGTCGGTCACTCTAACAACTATTGTTTAAAATGTTAAACAACCAAGGCTGGTTAGCTTTAAACAGCCTCTTGTTTAAAATTTTAAACAATTTTTTAAACAACAGCTTTCAAACAACTAGGTTGTTAAATTAAGTTGTTTAAACACACACAATTGTTTAAAACTTTTTTTTTCACAACTATTGTTTAAAAAATGTGTTGTTTAAAACAATTGTTTAAAACATCTAGGTTGTTTAAATTAAGTAGTTTAAAACTTTTTGCACAACTACTGTTTAAAAAAAAAATACATTCAAAGTTGTTGTTCAAAATAATTGTTTCAAACATTATAGGGCCTACAGATGTGTTTAAACATAAGGCTGTTGTACACAAGTAAGTTCCAAAAACCAGAGCTGATTGATACGTTCAGAGGTAAGCATTTAGACTAAATTATATTGCAATCTGATCGAGTTTATACTCAAGACATATTTTGTGCTGCTGTGACATCTACATGATGTCTAGATCTAGACCACATCCACAAAATTAATTATGATGTAAACCTGGAACTCTGCAGCACAGCGCACTTTAAGTTAGTTGCACATAAAATATAGGACCGGACCATGGACCTGACTCGGAGGGCATACTGGTATGATCGAATCTCTTTGGACCTGACCTGGACCTGACCCGCGCGCGCGCGCGTTCACTGTGCAGCTTAAACTGGGCTGCGCTGTGCTGGAAGGGCGACTTGCAAAGTTGCGCAGGTCTAAACAGTCAGACCGCAGGTCGTATGCAAATGAGCAAAAAGGGCTGATTTTATTTCCAGTGCCTGAAATGGCACACTCTTCTTGTACAGTGGCCTGTTTTGAATGGTCGTATTCAAAGTTAATTAAATCAAGAAATATTAATGCTATGCTCATCAGATTTTCTGGAAAGATAAATGGATAGTTTATCATTGCAGACATACCCTGTTTAAGTTCTAATTCAAAGAATAAGTAGTTGAAAAAAGTGATAAAATAGTGACACAAAATACTTTTCTTTATAAGATTTCAAGTCAATAAAATACATATAAAAAGTATATGAGCCACTATTAAAACGCATATGTATGGAAGCGTTGAAGTTTCATCTTTTACATTATCATATTCAAAACATCCATACATTTATGACAGGGTCAGGATCCAGCAATATTCAACCCAAATACATAATTTATCCTTGAAATTGTCAAGACCATAGAATCCTAGCACTGTGATTGGCTTGCAAGGCCATCCTGCAAGATTATGGCGCGATATTTGAAACCACATGCCACCTGCTGGGTGAACTCTTGACCTTTTGTGCAAACATGGTCCTGGCTGTGACAAACATGTTGATCTGTTTTTGGGAAAGGGCTTGTGAAGTAACCAATCAGAAAGCTGGAATCAACTGTTTGAAGGACACAATGTGTACTTTGGTTACATTTTGCTGGATCCTGACCCTGTCATTAAGTGTACATAAATATTATTTCAATATTTGTAAAGTATAGATATTGCCCTTTACACTCATGTCAAATTCAGCCTGGCTCATAATAAAACTATGTCAGTTTTTTACAGGTTTACTTTTCATTTCATTTCCATTTTTTAGTCATAAAAAATTATTATTTTTCACCAATTTTGTCACATAAGACAAATAGAGTATGTCATGAATCTCTAATTCCTCCTCTTTTCTTTGATGTATAAATCATGAGAATCGGTAAATGTTAACCAGTCCATTCAATCATTTGGAAATCATATGTTCCCGGGGACTCCTGCTCATTATGTATTCAGAGACTGACCCAGTCAAGCAAAACTGGAAATAAAACACAGCACTTTTTGGGGACCTGCGGTTTGACTGTAAATCATAATTACATGTAATTCTGTGACTGTGGCTTAGATCTAGACATCATATAGATGTCATGGCAGCACAAATAATATTATTTCTTAATGTATCAATCAGCTCCGGCATTTGGAACTTCTGCAACATGTCATCCGCCATGATCGGCCTTGTTTGGCGGAGAAGGAAACCCGTCTAGAGCGAATTTTCAATATTTTTAAACAACGTTGTTTAAAAGATTATTCTACAATATCATTGCTGTCTTAAACAGCGGTTGTTTAAAATACAGGGTCCGTCTTTTAAACAATATTGCTTAAAATTTAAACAACACAATTTTAAACAGCGAAATTTTAAACAGCGTTTTTGCTGTGTACACATTATGTACTCTGATAATGAAAATAGATATATAATCAAATCAAATTCAAAGTTGTAGATATTTTATTTTGAAATACAAGCAATACATTAAATCGAATATACAAATACTTGAACTGATGCCAGTGAAGTACCTCATGATTACGCAAATGAATGTAAAACTTTTTAACATTAGCTGACTAGTTAGCAAACATAACTTATTTCGATCAAACACAAGGGTAAAAATTTGACGCACAGTATGGAAATAAAAGTATTTCCATGTTATTATTCATAGTTTAGATACCTACAGTGTAACTTAGATTATAAGATCACACATGAAATTAGATTAAAGTGGCTTAAAACATGCCAAAAGAAATACTACAATCTTCTTCAGTTCAGTTATTTCATAATGTACCATCATCATTACTTGTATAGCTTATTCAAACAAGAAGAAAGACTTTAAAAGAAATTATAGACCAGTTTAGATTTCAAGAGGGCTTTCATTTAAAGGAACGCCTTCCAAGATCTCAAAAATTTAAAATGAACACTAAAAATAAGTTCATAATGTACACAGGGAACTCAGCGAAACAAACCTTACCATTAGTTAGCAAACACACAAAGTCATACACTTCTACACATTACCTATCATCGCTTGCTTCGAAGAGAAATACATACATAAAATTATGACAGTGTTAATACGTAGTCTAAGCTTCTGTGAAACTTTAATTGCGCAGTCACATATTGACGATTTAGCAAGCGTATGCCCGACGTATCAAAATTTCTCTAAAACGCTGGCATACGCTGAACTATCGATGTTTTTTTTTTTTTTCAATTTCGGGCGTATACATAACGTATTAGTAACTTATATAGAACGTTCCGATAACTTATAAAAGCGACCGACGATACTGTAACTTATGCATAACGCGCGGCAGCGTATGCCGACGTATGAAAAATTTGGCGAATACGCTGGCGTACGTCGAATAAGTTTTGTATAAGTTTAAGAGCACGCTGGTATACGTCATAGTAAGGCGAGGTCGTCGAAAAATGTTGTGCATGCACAACATTTTATGCCAGCGTATGGCTCATACGTCCCGCATACGCGGGCCATAAGTTGAAGGTAAGCTATGCGATCTTTGACACACGTTACTTGTAAGTTACTCATACGTCGCAATGGTTTATGCACGCTTGGGCTAAAACCACTTGGTCTAATTTCCAGATGGGCTACCTTCATTCGGGCTAAACCCTTTTGGTCCACTCTTCATTTGGTCTAATTTGCACCTGGTCTAATAACCAGAAGGTCTAATGACCACTTGGGCTAATTATCACTTTGTCTAATTACCATTTAGTCTATTTACCATTTCGTCTACTGTATTTTGTTGTCACTTGGTCTAATACCAGTTCGTCTAATGTCAGTTTGTCTAATTCCCAGTCAGTCTAAAACTAGTTGGTCTACAGGCATTTCGTCTAAAATCCACTTGGTCTAGTATCCATTTGGTCTACATGTCATTTATATGGTCTAATGAGCAGTTGGTCTAACTTTCATTCAGTCCATTTTTCATTTAGTCTAATTGTCAGTTGGTCTAAATGCCAATTTGTCTAAACATCACTTTGTCTAATTATCACTAAGGCTAATTGCCTGTTGGGCTATTCCCTTTTCGTCTACGCACCTACCAACAACACTATATGCGTCATTTTGTTGGCCATGGACAGGTTGTGGCCAGAGCTTTTTGAAAGGGCCTAGGGAGCCCGGGGGGGGGGGGGGGGTTGCTGTTCTGAATCGACTCTATCCTGAGCTGAGGTCAAAAACAAAAACAAAAAAATACCGATATCTGTAATAAACCTAGATACGCCACTGCCTTAAAAGAAGAAAAAGAAGGCAGTGAACAAGTATAAAAAGCGGCATTTTTGAGGGTAGCAGGAGACACTTTTTGGCACGGTGCTTGGAAAGGTGAGAAGGGGGGGGGGGAGGGCATTGTTCCCCCTGCCAACGAGCGAATTAATTTACGTTTTAGATGAACAAATAATAATAATAATAATAATGATAATAATATTAATAATAATAATAATAGTAGTAGTAATAATAATAATAATAATAATAATAATAATAATAGTTGCATACTCTTCTTACTTCTTCTCCTTCTTTTTTCGTTTTTCTTCTCCTTCTTTTTGGTCACTTGAAAAATCAAAGGAGGCAACTGCCCCCTGCCCCCCCCCCCCCCTGTACGCCGCCCCTGAAAATAGCAGTTTGCATAGCTCAAAAGAATCAGAGAAGCTTAATGGCAGAATATTTAGTTCTTGGTATGGCAACAGTGTGACACCTTTGAGCAGGAACTTAGCGAGAGCTGGGGACACAGTGCCCAAAAGTTTAATAATATTGCAGAAATTAAGATATCCCCCCCCCCCCGAAGCTTGCTCGCTACGCTCCCTCGCACTCACTTATTGTAACTCATGGCAGTAACATAAAGTCCTCTCTATCTCTTTTATTGAGAGATTGTGCTTGAAATTAAACGCTTTTGCGGCATCTTCGTCATGAAATCACTGTATAATGCAAGCACCATGCATGACCTTCAACAAGAACATAGTATTTTTGGTCGCTCGCTTGCAAGTTAGGAGTAGAGCAGAATTGCATATTATGCAAAAATTAGAAAATATATCCTTAAAATTTAATGTGTGTTAAATACAATATAGGGGTACAGCAACGTATCAAAACGCCATTTTCCATTCTTGTCTTCACCCTTTATATTTAAGTTCCCCCTTTTCCAAAAAAAGGTACCCAGTTCGTTGAAACCCCAAGTCTGTGCGTCTAATTGCCCCTCATATGAAAATACCCTGGCACCGCCCCTAGCTTTTATTTACTACTTGCACAAACATTTGTACATCGGATATCAAATAAGAAACACGAATAACAGAATATCAACCCAATAAACATAATTTGAAGTGCAATACAAAATCAGGTTCATCTACTTAAGTCATGAAAGGAAGAGGAGACCTATAAATGTTTTAATTACTAAACAATAATACTAAATAATTGATTTTAATAAATTAAATAATTAATATATATAATGTAGGGATATTGATTGATCTTGATATAAGCAGCAGTAAGGTGAATAACTCTTTTAATGCACATTTAAGTAGATGACTTCTTTGAAGTTTCATTTTTCTAAAGTTTCTTTTCTCTGTCCTTTCTCAACTTGCTACTAAATGGCCAGAAAAATAAACAGTAATTAGACCAAATGATAAGTAGCCTAACTGGTTATTAGACCAAATGGTCATTAGACCATATGACAGTTAGACTAAATGATAAGTAGCCCAACTGGTTATTAGACTAAATGGAATTGGACCAAATGATAGGTAGACCATATGGTATTAGCCAAAGTAGGTGTAGCCCAAATGGATATTAGACTATGTGCCTTGTAGACAAAATGACTGTTAGACTATTTGGAAATAGACGAAGTGAAAATTAGCCGAAGTGAAAATTAGCCCAAATGGGTTTTAGACTAAATGGGGTTAGCCAAACTGGGTATTAGACGAATTGGTTATTAGGCCAAATGGAAATTAGACGAAATGGTAAGTAGAAAAACTGGTTTTAGACAAAATGAAGTTAGACCACGTGGAGTTCGACGAACTGATAATTAGACCAAGTGGTGGTAGACCAAGCGACAGTGTACCGTCGCAATACGTCGAGATACTGTCTAGCGTACCCAAAACTTATTAACCTATGAGTAACGTGCTTTGAACCTATGTTACTCATCGAACTTATCTCTAACGCATATTGGCGTATGTAGACGTATTTGACGTGTTCCGGACGACCATAGAACGTGTTTCTAACTTACAGCTACCGTGTATTGGCAGCGTTCTTCGAAGTTTTCTTCCGCATGACCGTGATATTGACTCTGCGATGTCTATTACGGTTATGATTTGAATCGGTGCTGTTGTTGATGATGATTCTAGGACAACCACCCCCTGGAAAACTACCACCCGGACAACTACCCCCTGGACAACTACCCCCCCCCCTAGGACAACTACACTCCTCGGACAACTACCCCCGGACAACTTCCCCTTGGGCAATATTACCCCCCCCCGGACAATCACCCCCCAGGAAAAATTAACCCCCCATAAAGTGACGATTGCCCCAATATCCCCCCCCCCCCCGGAACAAAATTTTAGCCCCTCACCAGACAACTACCCCCCAGGACAAATACCCCCAAAGACAACTACCCCCGGATTCTGGGGTAGTTGTCCGGGGGAGGGTGGTAATTGTCCTAGGGGGTATTTGTCCAGGGGGTAGTTGTCCGGGGGTAATTATCTAGGGGTTAGTTGTTCGGTTCTTGTTGTTGATTTGTGTTAAATGGCAAGGTCAGTTTTGACTATTATCACCAACAATTTTTGTTCGTTATTTTTTTTATCACAGAATACTTTAATCATATCAAATAATACAATTTAATTCTCTCTAATCGTCTAACGGCAGACTTTTTAAAGGCTACCACACGTGATCGTCGGCGATACGCGCGCGCTATGCATAAGTTAGACTATCGTTGGGCGTAAGTTGTAAACGCCAGCAACACGCTACGCATTCGTTTTTATAAGTTATCTATAAGTTATCGAAACGTTCTACATAAGTTATGTATACGCCCAACTCGTTATGAATACGCTATGTATACGTCCGGAAAACGTCAAATACGTCTACATACATCAATATGCGTTGGAGATAAGTTCGATATAAGTTACACATAGGTTCAAAGCACGTTTAGTCCAGCGGATTGGTGCAGAAAATCGATGGAATTGTGCACTTTTTCATAAAAGCATAAAATTTGGCATGTAGGTAGAGTTTTTTTTATGCCGAATAATTTTGGATATGGGGCCACCAAAAATTCGGGCCCTGGGGCCCGTTGTGCCCATTAAAAAAAACATGGCCCTCTCAAGGTCCTTCCCCTTCAAAGTTGATGTAATCAAATCTAGTATGATATAATGAAATATCATATAATATTTCCTGGCCTCTAAAATCAGAAAAATGCTTTAGGTGCCCATTTTTCAAATGAAGGGCCATCCTACATGTATGTATCAAAATATTATAAAGTTTTGATTATGATTAGTCCACATCACGTCTTTGAAATCAACAACATCGGTGCGAAAGGTGGCCATTATAACAAATAAAGGCCCATAAAGCCCCCCCCCCCAAAAAAAAAAAAAAAATTATTTGCAAAATAAGATTTAAAAAACTATTTCGTTTAAATCTTAAATGGTAGACATTAAACTGGAAATCAAGTTCATATAAAAATCCCACTTTAGGAATCACATGGACCCATTGATGGCCCATCAAAGACAATTCTTTCCCTCACAAGAGGGTTGCCTAATTCAACACGGCCCCCCAAAGTGTTTGAATATGCATACTTTAAAGTATAACTATTGGCAAGGCAGTATGTTCCATAATCACTTCATTTAATTAAGATGGCCATCATCAAAATGACCACTGGTCTGTTTCAAGATGTGGTTATTTGCATTAAGTTTATGCTGTGTCTTGAAGCTTATATCGTATAGGGAGAAAGTTATGGATGTTGCAACTTTTTTTGCCTAAAAATAGACATAAGCATGTTACAATGGTGTATTTGGTTGAGACACAATGAAACCAAGGTAAAGGTATATCTTATAATGCTGAATAATTTAAATAGTGGGGAATTTCATTCCAAGATTGCCATCAAATTGACAAATACTGCATAAGTGTTGAAATGTATTTTACATTTGATAATTTTGCATTGAGGCATAAAGCATGAAAATGCAAAATGGTTAATATGCTAAATAATTATGTATTCAGGCCCTCTTTTTTTAAAGGGATGTCCAATCGTAATGACAAGTTGCTCTGAAAAAAAGCAGAAAAATCAGAGAAGCAGATTGTTAAAAGTTTGAACGAAATCAGACAAGCAATATGAAAGTTGTAATTCCTATACAAATTTGAATTTCAAATTGGCCGAACCGGTAATGTCACTGTGATGTAGCGGCGGACAACTCTCTCATTTGTTCCAACACACAGAATGACTAAAATGTCAATTTTTCAAAAAGTATTACTAAAATATGTATTTTAGTATTGCCCCGAGGGAAAAGGGGCTTATGAGAAAAAGGATTAATGACCGTGTACTACATAATCTAGAATTGACCGGGAAAACCTCACAATCGACTGACCCGACTGCCAATTTGAGATTCACATAGATTTAGTGATCTCATTTCTCAAACATTGATAACTTTGTTATATTTGGTCCGATTTTTAAAAACTTTCATCATTATGTTTATTTTTTCCTGATTTTACACAAATCAACATATTACAAAGTATGGACTGCCCTTTAATAGGTGTTGCCGATGTTTAAGAATACAGATATTAATTGACATCTTTATGAATCTTATGATGTCTATCATAGGTTGTTTCTTAAGGGCATATCAGTTTTGTCCTTTTTCAATATGGCCACGAAGATGAAAATAGGAGAAAATGCAGTTTTATCACTTAGTTGTTTTGCATCTGATTATTTAGTTTATTTTAGCATTATAACATTTATTTGCAGAAGAAGAGTATTATTTGCTCAATCGGGATATTAATGTATATATTGTTCATGAATAACTCTTCAATAAGAAGAGAAACATATTATAAATGTTGGACAGATATTTTCTGTTTATAGAAATTTCCAGCATATTATTTACTAAATTCCACACTTTTATACCAAGATGTAAGCTTCCAGATATAACATAAACTTTAAAATGCCAATAGTCACATATTGAATCACAACGAAGACCATTTTGAATGTGACGGCCATCTTGATGAAATGGAGTGACTCAACGATTCTGCCTATAATAACCAGCTTGCAAATAGACTTGCTTTTAAAGCCCGAACTCAAGTTACATGCAAGTAAACATTTTAACACTTTGGCAGCTATTTTGAATTTGGCAAACCTCTATGAGGGAATTAATGAAATTTAATTGTCTCGAATGGGCCATAGATGGGCCTATGTGGCCTGCTAAAGTGGGCTTTTTATATAACCTTGATTTCAGAATTGTCTATACCATTAGAAATTAGAAACAAAGGTTTAAAAAAAAATTATGTTGCGCATAGATTCTTTGGGCCTTTGGGGCCTTTTTTGGTCATAATGGGCACTAGCGCCACACAACTCATTGATTTCAAAGACGCAATGTCAACTGATCATAATTAGAAGCATTTTACTTATATTCAACAAATCAGTGACTTTATCATATTTGGATACATAGGACGGCCCTTTATTTGAAAAATGGGCACCTAAAGCATTTGTCTGATTTTAGAGGCCAGGAAACATTACATGATATTTCATATAATTATATCAAACTAGATTTGATTGCATCAACTTTGGAGGGAAAAGACGCTAAGAGGGCATTAAAAAAAAATGGGCAAAACGGGCCCCAGGGCCCGAATTTTAGGTGGCCCCATATCCAGAATTATTCGGCATCAAAAACTCTACATACATGCTAAATTCCATGCTTTTATGACAAAGTGCACAATTACTTCACCAATCTGCCGGACTAGTTACTCATAAGTTTTGGCTACGCTAGACATTATCTCGACGTATTTCGACTTATGAGTAACTAAACTTACAAGTGTGTCAACGTGTGTCAACGATCGCATAACTTACCTACAACTTATGGCCCGCGTATGGGGGACGTATGAGCCATACGCTGGCATACGTCGAAAATTTTTGTGCATGCACAACATTTTTCGACCATCTCGCCGTACTATGACGTATACTAGCGTGCTCTTAGCTTATACAAAACTTACCCATAACTTATTCGACGTACGCCAGCGTATTCGCCAAATTTTTCATACGTCGGCATACGCTGGCTAAAACGCCAAGGTGTGACAGCTACATTACTATATTTAGTCAGTGAGCTTTCATCCACTCCATTGTAAAAAATCATTTTGCTTGAGATAATCCACAGTTCTGGAATTGATGAAAGTTTGCCTAATAAATTTTAAAGTTGATAAAATGTCAAACTACAAATTATGATTACGGCAATTCAACCAATGAAAGTTATCTGTAGAACCGATTTCTTGTAACTGAATAAATGCCCGAATAATTAAACAGAGTTATCAAAGGACGGCAAGAGAGACAAGAGAGTGGGATAAAAATTAGTTCCTTTTAATATTTCGAAATATAGAACAAATTTAGTACAGACGTACATTTGTGATATGCTAGGACCAAAGGTGTCAACATGTTCTCAAATTTTGAAGCACTTTTAAAATTTGAATGTCAAAATATCGGCATTTTGATGCATTGTCATGGTTCTTATCCCAAAAAGTTGGGGAGGGGGAATATGCCACCCACTCATCCCTCCCCCGTCTTTTGACGCCCCTGGCTAGAACAATGAGATCACTTGATACCCATGTTTGTCATAAGCATAATATTTAGAGATGCATACAAAGAAAAAAGCAACGCAAGAAGAGAGAAAAATGATTGTGTTGAATAGTAAAGTGAAGGCCGGATTGCACTGTGTTCGTTTTTCATCAAAGTACGCAACCTCATGACGAATTGAATACAAAATCAGTTAGATTATGATTCAACAAATTTATATAATGTTAAACGCGACTTCAAATGACACAGCTATATGTATACCGTCTCGTGACGTCATCTATCCGTAAACAAGTATAAGATCCATATAATGCCATCTTTGGAACAAAGTCCCATCTAACAGCACTATGACCAAACAGTCTTATCACGTTGCCTCAGCATGACATCCTTAGATAAAGGATAATATAAGTCATATTTCATTATTACGTATTTATTGATAACAGTAGATTTCCTATACATTATCTTTTACAATACATGATAAGTTCCTTTTATTTATTTTTTAAAAGGGCAATCAAAGCTTGGTAATAAGATGATCTGTGTGAAAGCAGAAAATAAGGAAAAGAGGATCGTGAAAGTTGGAAAGAAATCGGACAAGGAATCAGAAAGTTATGGATGTTTGAAAAATGAGATCACTACAGTACATCTATGCAATCTCAAATTGGCATTATTGTGAGTCGATTGTGACAAACTTGCGGAAAACTATCCCGTTTGTCGTACACTATAATAAGTATCTTATTGCTTTATTACGGAATGACATAGAAAGAACATGACTTTTCAACCAGAATAAACATCGCTCAAACTCGGTGAAGTGAAAATATGTACCCTGTTTTCAATATTGCTGCGGCATTCTGTAGTATGTTAGCTTTGAAATGTCACCACATTCCTGGAAATATGTTTGAAAATATTTGAAATAATTATGATACAAAATATAAAATGAAACAGCGTTAGGAATTACCGTTACGGAATAAATTCTGAATGTCAATGCGAAATAGTGTTTAAAATTCACAAAATACAAATAAATAGTTAAAACATAGCTTTGAAACAAAGATTGAGCAAACGATTTGATCATTGTTGATGACTTAAAATATCTGTGTTAAGAATAGCTTTGTTAGTGTTTATTAATTTACAATAATTTATGCAAATTGTATTCATAAATTCATATTTCTGTTAATGATTATATTTTTGAAAGATTCTGAGTAGTTTTCATTCGTTTAAAATGCTTCTGGCAAGCTTAAAAAAATATTCGGATAGATTTAATCATATCTTATTGTATACTGCATGTATTTCATTTTTTTATGACTTTCTTATGTAATTTATTGTTTTTTAATATTCATAAATTTCACCAAATTTTTTCTTCTATTTCATGCTATCTTCTAGATCAATATTTAGATTTGAAATACAGGACAACCAAATCTAAAGAGGAAAAATACATCTTATTAACAAATGAAATAACACACACACACAAAAAAAAAATCCCGTTTAATCAGGGTTAAATCAGATTATACAAACTGAATCTAGTGTCATTCCTTAACATATTTTTTTACGGAATGACATAATTAATCATCTCATGATCATTATTAAATATTTCTTCATACCAAAAGCACATACATTTTGTAGGTATTAGGTGCCTTGATTTATAAACTTTCAGAGCAAAATGATAGTACTTTCCGAATTAAGTTGAAATTATGTGTTTTGGGCGTTACGGAATGACTATCTTTTGGAGTTTAAGTTTCTAAGGTTACTGAAGTATGAAAAATGAAGAAGAATAGAAACTAATGCTTTTCTTGGTTACTAAGTTATCTAAACTGTGTGTATCAAGTGTATTTTAGCAAAAATAGTTATGTTAGTGTTTATTAATTTACAATAATTTATGCAAATTTTGTCCATAAATCCATATTTCTGTTAATAATTAGATTTTTGAAAGATTCTGAGGAGTTTTCATTAGTTTAAAATGCTTCTGGCAAGCTTAAAAACATTCCGGATAGATTAAATCATATTTTATTTTATATCCCTCATTAATGGATAATGCCGATGCCGATGAAGAAAAATGTGCTATACCGTGACTTCATTCATGGTATAGTGCACTATACCATGAATGTCGTCACAGATATGCGATCGATCAGTGGTTTTTCATCGATAACGTGTGAAAAGTGCTATCGGTATCGGCCTCATGGACCATTGTTTCGACTGAAAGTTAGATAGGAACTTTAAAAAATATCCGACAAGAATGTCAGTACACTGCAGGAGTCAGGGTGTTAGTTCGGTGCCGTCCCGGTGTCGGTTTGGGCTGCGCCGGATGGGTTTGAAGCAGCACCGGTTTCGAACGAACTGGTGTTGTTTTGGCACTGACTGGTGTTTTTTTGACACTTGCATGGTGTGGTCCGGTATTGGTGCCGGGATGGTGTTTGGTTTGACGCCCTGGTATAGGGTCGCATAATGCAAGTACTTTTCTGAGATCAACAAAAATATTCTCTCCCATTGTTTGATTTAAAAAAAAAAAACTGATTTCAGCAATATTTCTCATTTTATATGCTAATGTTGTGTCTGACTGAACAGTACATAGGTAATGCCTTCATGTCTGCGGTTATTTATAATTCCATTCATTTGTCATTTTGAAGGGGCTGTAACTTTAAACGTAGTTCAGGTGTGCTTTGACATGACTCCTGGCTTGGGTTGATGCGTTTCCGTGAATGTGGACCAAAACGTACTTTGTAGATTTCATGAGACGTTTGGAAGTAACCGTAAATAAATGAAGTCATTAATTGATTAAGCCTATTGAATTTAGTTTTGTGTACTATATACTTTTGTCTCCTTCTCCATCTTGTTTACTTGTCCATTCCTATTCAACACACTTATCTGGAGAAGGTGAATGGGATATTTTTTTTCCTTGATTATTTATTTATCTATTAATTTTTTTTTCTCCAAAACTATGAGTGACTGAACGTTTTGTCGTATGAATGCTGGGTGACGTATATTCAGGCCCCGGTGATCTTTAGCTTTAGCAGTTGGAAAATATTATTGAAGGCGTGATTTATTCATAAGAGCAGAATAGGTTTTTTTTTTTTTTTTTTTTTTGGGGGGGGGAGTTGTTTGTTTGTTTGTTTGTTTTTTTGTTTGTTTGTTTTTTCCTTATGTGCTACAGGATAGTTCAGTTGTTGTTTGTGTGTGTTTTTTTTTTTTTTTTTTTTTTTTAGATAAGTTTTACCAGTTTAATAGTCGGAATTAAGATAGTTGAAGTTAAGATACTTCATTTGGCAATTGTGGTTACATTCTTCCTACATGTCATTTATAGAAAGTATCTACATGTATGTGTGCATTTATATGTACAGGTGTATATTAAGGTTTTGTTTGTATTTTCCCCAGTAAAAAATATTAATTTTATTGCATTTTTCTGTGGAAAATAATGGTTTTGAGGTAAGGTGAGCGGGGCGGGTACTTTATGCCAAATACCTACAGTGATGTTGCTCTGTGTGGCTCACAAGGGATGGGCGCATCGTCTGTCTGCCTTGTTGCTGTTGCTGGGATGTGTTGTGGATGTTGTGGGTGTTGTGGATGTTGTGGATGTACATAAGTGTGCTTTTCCAGTGGGGGTAGCCTTTCACTTTATTTGCCTTTCTGTGGGGTTTCGAAACTTTTTTAATGTATTATGCAATCATCAAGGTATCAGGAATTACTTGAGGAGGTTGTATCTCCTTGTTTTTGTAAACAATCGTAGACTGATGCTTGTAGTTTTAGGTTTTCATCTACATCATGGCTCAATTTAAAAAATGTATCTTTTGCATGTAAATTTCTCTCCTTAAACGTTAAAGGAATAAGAAACAAGTTAAAAAGAGAGAGAATTTTTACTTGGATTAACATGATTAAAGACAAACGAGCAGATATTCTTTTCTTACAAGAGACGTATAGTACGAAAGAAATCGAAGACGAATGGAGAATGTTATGGGATGGAAGTCTTTATTTTAGCTACGGGACAAGTCATAGTAAAGGAGTCTTAGTTTTAGTCTATTCAAAATTAGATATTCAAGTCCATAAGGTATGTACAGACAAGGAAGGACCGTGTGTGATTATGGAATGTATCAAACAAGGTCAAAAGAGGATTATTTGTAATGTGTATTTTCCTGTGCGTGGCAAAGAGTCGGAACAAATACATTTTTTGAATGATTTTAGTTAGTTGTTGAAAGGAATGTATGTCCAAGACGATTTTACAATTATAGGAGGGGATTTCAGTATGATTAGAAACATGGACTTGGATTATATGGGAAACAGTAAAACATCATATCAATCTAGATTTTGTACATATTTTGAACAATTTATGGATGATTTAGATTTAATTGATATTTGGCGAACAAGGAATGGAATGAGGAGGCAATTTACATATGGACAAACTCAACCCTTAATGCAAAGCCGGCTTGACTACTGGTTTATAACTGAGAAAACTGATGAAATAGTTGTAAAATGCAATATTATCCCATCTATAGCTCTAAACCACTCGGCTATACAGTTACAATTTTATAATAAACGTTAAAACTTATTGAATGGCAAAGGATCTTATTGGAAATTTAATAACAGTTTATGGAGAGATAATCAATTTATAAATGGAATGAAAAGGGAAATCACTGAAGTGGAAGAAAAATATAAGAAAGAAATTGCAAATAAGAGATTGTTGTGGGATTTTATGAAAATGAAATTAAGTCAATTTACAAGAAAATATGCTAAAGAAAAGGCTAGATAACGGAGACAAAAAAATTGAGGAATTGGAAAAGGATATTGGTTGTATCAAGAACGGATTAGGAAATAGTATAGAAAAAGAAAAGGTTCGGATATTAGAAAGTAAAAGGAAACAGTTGAAGGCATATTACGATTTTATTAATGAAGGCCTTAAGATTCGATTAAGGGCATCCTTTTATGAAAGTTGTGAGATTGACATGAGATACTTTAACCAATTAATGGAGACTAATAAAAAGAAAACTGTGATACAAAAGTTGTCAACAGAAGATGGAAAAATAACTCTTGATGAAACGGAAATACAGAAAGAAATACACACATTTTAGTACACAATATACACAACCGGTAATATATTCCAATACGTCCGATGAAAAATCTTTTTGGGGGGGAGATTTACCGAAATTGTCTGATGAGTCTAAAGAATTATGTGAAGGAAAAATTACTATAGCTGAATGCATGGCGGTTTTAAAAGAAATGAAATGTAATAAGTCTCCAGGTAATGATGGGTTAAGTGCAGAATTTTATGCAACGATTTGGCCGGAGATTGGAGAAATGTTAGTGGAAGCAATTAATTCAGCTTTTGAGCAAGAGGAACTGTCTTCTTCACAAAGACAGGCCATTATAACCTTGATTCAAAAGGAGGGCAAAAACCCGTTACAAATGAAAAACTATAGACCAATATCTTTGTTAAATGTAGACTACAAGATTTTAACTAAAGTCCTTTCAAGAAGAATAAAAAAGGTATTAAATGAAATTATCAACGTAGATCAGGTTGGATATTTAAAAGGGAGACATACTGGTGAGGCAATTAGATTGATAGACGATATGATTTTTCACACTACATATAATAGTTTACAGGCATTTTTGTTGATGGTAGATTTTGAAAAGGCTTTTGCTTCAGTTTCACATAATTTTCTGCAAAATGTTTTGACATTTTTCGGTTTTGGATCATCATTTCGTAAGTGGGTTAGGACTCTCTATAATAAGGCTCAAAGTTGTGTATTTAATGGAAATATGTCAACAGGATATTTTAGTATCAGTAGAGGAGTAAGGCAGGGAGACCCCCTCTCCCCTTATCTTTTCATATTATGTATTGAGACCCTCGCTCATTCGATTCGACAGGATCAAGAAATTCATGGAATCAAATTTGAAAATGCTCATTTCAAACAAATATTATATGCAGATGACATGACATTTTTTTTGTCAAAGATCGATTAAAAAGCTAAATAATTTATTTAAACGTTTTGCTAGTTTATCTGGACTAAAAATGAATAGAGACAAAACTTTCATTTTATTAATGGGACCTCATAGTAGTTCGAATAGTAAAATAACTCCTTTTGGTAAAATAGTGCCAATGATAAAAGAAGTAGGAGGTATATATTTTTCATTAGATATAGAAAGGCAAAAACAATTGAACTACAAAGAGATTCTGAGTAAAATAAAAAGACTGCTCTGTTGGTGGAAACAAAGGGACCTTACTTTAATGGGAAAAATCCAGTTAATGAAGACTTTTGTTTTTGTCAAAGTTAGTTAATGTTTCCTCACTTATTCCAGTACCGCAGTGGGTTTATGAAGATTTTGACATGATTATCTCTGATATTTTATGGGGTGGGAAGGATACGATTAAAAGAGAGGTACTACATTTGGACTACAATAAAGGGGGTTTAAAACTGATGGACTTTCGATTATTCATCCGCTCTCAAAGAATCACTTGGTTAAAAAGACTCATGATAGGAGAATCAAATATGGGTTGGAAACATTACTTCAGATATCAAACCAGAAAAACTGGGTGGCCTGCTTATATTTTTTTCTAATACTGCATCGAACGTCCTTAGTCTCTCTGTTCCAGCTTTTTACAGAGATATGATGAAGTCATGGTTTTCCACCAAAGAACTTTTGTTGGGAAAAGAAAGTAATAGAAGAAATGAGATTCTAAATTTATTCGCGTTGACGGAAAACCTGTTTCTTAAAATTATATTTAAAATACATCATAATTATTGTACATGAAGTAGGGAATTTGAAGTCCATCAATGATTTCTTAAGTATGGGACTAGATATGTCAGAAATTAATGTATTACAAAATTTGTTTCATTCCGTACCTTCAACGTGGAAAAACTTTTTGAATAAGAATGACTATCCTGATGAAGATACAGCATTTGATTTAGAATTTTGTTTTAATGAAAGAAAGTTGTCACTGTGGGATATAACATTAAAACGAATATATACAGTTCTGTTAAATACTAGAACAGAACAGTCATATGCAGTGCGTAATCTTGAGCACTTATATAATGCTTCAGGAAAAGATTTTTTTTTTTTTTCTGGACACCTAGAAGGTCCACCCTGAATAGCAGGCTAAGAGAATTCCAGTTTAAATTACTTTATAACCTCGTTTATACTGTTTACCTTTAAGATTGCAGTAAGTAATGCATGTTCATTTTGTAATAAAGAAGAAGAAACATATGAACATTTATTCTTTTCATGTGAAAAAGTAAGATGTCTTTGGATAGAATATGGAAATTTGTTTGATAACATAGAAATTAAAAACATTGATTCGAAAGGGGTTCATGTGGGAATACAGACTTCTAGTATAGCAAAAGACCAGTTGTCAAACCGTCTTATAACTTTGATAAAGTATATGATATTTACGTGCAGTAAAAAGAATGGGATGCCTCCGACGTCAAAAGATATTATGAAACGAGTAATAGAAAGTAAACAAGAAGAAAGAAAAATAGCTGAGCAGAAAAGGAACACTAAATAATCATTATAGGAAATGGGGAAAATGGAGTCATTTGCTGCTCTCGCTGGAAACGCAACACAGATCTGAGTGTGCATCTACCGGGGGGGGGGGGGGGGGACTTTTGAAGCTACTCGTGACTGTGTGGATGTTTGCGGGTTGAGTGAGGTGATGTTTTTAGGTGAGTGTGTTGGGGTGTTGTGAATTCGGGGGGATGGGGACGCGAAGTGTCGTGTCCTATTTGAGGAGGGTTTAGTGCGTTTGTTTGTTTGTTTTTGTTTTGTTTTGTTTTGTTTTGCTTGTGTGTTTTGTTTTGTTGTTGTTGTTGTTTTTTGTTTTGTTTTGTTTTGTTTTGGGTTTTTTTCGGGGGGGGGGGGTAAAAACACCTCCACTCCATTTTCCTTTTCTTTCTTTCTTTTTTTTTCTCTCTTTTCTCTCAAGACAGAATTTGAAGAATACATTAAATACATAAATTTCCCTTGGTTACTGTATTATTATGCCAATCATTTATTATGCTAAGGTATCACTTGTAAAAATTTGTTTGCAATTCTGTTTATGAGAAAATTTATTATAATTTTGTATATGAAATATGAAACTTTATTACTTGCAGTTATGGTAATGTGAAGATCTATTTGTACCTATGTATGTATGGATTGTGAAACTTTACACGTAATTTCGTTTATGTCAAAAATTTATTTGTAATTTTGTATGAAATTTTAAACTTCATTTGTAATTTTGTTTGAGAGAAAAGAATTTTAAAAACTTGTAAAAAAAAACAACAAAACAAAACAAAACAAAACAAAACAAAACAAAAACAAAAACAAAACAACTGTAAACTGCGGTACATTTTTATCATTATTTTATCAAGATTCGTTGGAGGGATATAAAACAAACATATCATGCACTGTTTCGAGCCACTAGTGAAATTATGGATTCCTCGGCGACAGAAATACCACAATTTTCTTCGGGGCCACGCCCCTCAGAAAATAGTGCTATTTCTGCCACCTCGGAATTCATGATTTTAACTAGTGCCTCTCAGTACATGGTATATTTTTTAAATATATACTGCATGTATTTCATCGTTTTATGAATTTCTTATGTACTCTGTTGTTTTTTAATATTCATAAATTTCATCATATGATTTCGTCTATTTCATGCTATCATCTATCAATATTTAGATTTAAAACACAGGACAGCCAAATCTAAAGAAGAAATATATATATATATATATATATATATATATATATATAGTATATAGTGTATGTATAATACGCGCTGTGATTGTTTAGAGTCGCATCACGGTTTCACAATCAATTGACAAAAAGATGCACACAATCGGTATATTTCTTGATTACTCCAAAGCTTTTGATACTGTAGATCATGACATTTTGCTTGGCAAATTATCACATTATGGTGTCAGGGGTACAGCACTGGAATGGTTTAAGAGTTACTTAGCTGACAGGAAATAATTTGTTTCTTTAAACGGTATTGATTCAGGGTTACAGAAGGTCACATGCGGCGTTCCTCAGGGATCTCTCCTAGGTCCGCTATTATTTATTGTGTATATTAATGATTTTCATTACTCATCTGATGTATTGTCGTTCATTTTATTTGCTGATGATTCCAGCTTGTATTACTCGCACAAAAATTCTCAGACTCTTTTAGAAACAGCTAATTTTGAACTAAGTAAAGTTACTTTGTGGATCCAAGCAAATAAATTATCTTTGAATCTGCAAAAGACAAATTATATGCTTTTTAGTAATACAATTAAAGTAGTTCCTGGAGATGTATCGTTTAATAATGTTTTGATAGATAGAGTAACAAAGGTAAAATTCCTTGGTTTGCACAATGATGAGCAACTGAGTTAGAAAATTCATATAAATCATCTCTGCAAGACATTGTCAAAAAGAGTGGTGTAATACATAAATTGAAATCATTATTTCCTAAAGACATTCTTCTCATAATGTACTCAACCTTACTTCTTCCGTATCTCAATTATGGTGTTCTTGCATGGGGTAATTCCCTTAAAACTCATCTTGAAAAATTACATTTGATTCAAAAGAGAGTCTTAAGAATTATTCGTAATGTTAGCTTTCTTACGCACACTCACCCACTTTTTTATAGGCATAGAATTTTAAAGTTGCAAGATAATTATAACTTTCAACTGGGTACTCTCATGTATGGCTTCAATTCTGGTGTCCTACCATTGGCTCTGGCCAGCATTTTAAAGAAAAATAGTCAAGTACATCACCATGATACACGAAATGCTTCTGCGTTTCACTTACCCCAAGTAGGGACAAAGTTTATTTTCAATACATTGGTTTGTACTGGACCTAGGTTCTGGAATTCTCTTGATTCTAGCGTTAAGCAATCAGTCAGCCTCTCTGCATTTCAGCGTACACTTAAGGTTTTTCTTCTTGATAATTACTGTGACTCTTAGAGTATCGGTATACTATTGTAGTTATTTTGGTGCCTATTGTGAATTACTATGATGTGTAGTTTCGTTTTATTGATATCCTGTGTCTAACTAAATATTTTAGATTGTCAGCCTATTATTCCTTTGTTCCCTATGTTTTTGTACTCGTCGTGTGATGTACCTATTGTTGATGTGCTGTATTCTTACTTGTATCATTTCTCATTTTTCTTTCTTCTCTCCCGTCTTGTTATGCTTATCTCTATTCTCCCTTTTTGTATATAGCTTGTTTTTTACATACCCCATTCCTTTCATATTGTATCCTTAGGTAGTCACTGATATATACTCCATTTAAATACATTTATTTTATTGCTCATGTATGTACCAGCCAATTACTTGGCGCAGAGGGGACCCTACATCTTACAAGCCCTGCTTTTACCAGGTTCTCCTTGTCTTTTTTTCAATTCACCTCATTATATTATTGTCATGATTTTGTTTGCATTGTAAATGCGTATAATAATTGAATGTTATTTTCTATGTGACATGTGAAAAGGAAGAAAGATGAATAAATATATCATATCATATCATAATGACAGGAATTATAATAACCTTTTTGGCGGCCTAAGACACAATGTTCTTATAATACAAGGATCAGTAAATCAAATAGTGTTTACCGCCCCCCTTCCCGCTCCCGAATGTAAGGTTAGATTGACAAATTTTTTTTTTTTTTAATGATAAGTTAAGCATTAAATTTAGAATGGCCGTTTAATGTGAATTGGTTAATTCAAGATATTCCTTAACTTACTATAATTAAGTAGATTTAACTTTCAAAGGGAGAAACCACATTTGACACATATTAACACCTGAAGTTGTGGGAGACGTGATATTTCCCCTCCAGAATATGACATGTTTTACTGGCCTGATGAAGGGCAGGGGCGAGGGGCATTTTTTCAACTATACATCAAAAGGGGAAGCGAAAGCGGACACGCAATTTGTTCCCGTTTTGAACGGCAGTTTTGTTTTGTGTGAATATGCCACCTAAGATGCGAAATATAACTGATACTGATTTCAACTTTCAAAAAAAATGCTTTAATTTCAATTCCGTAATGTGTTGGTAGTTCATTCGTTGGGGCCTATTTGGACCCCCTTTCCCCTCCTTTTCGATGTTAGCCATTCTATTATCACTATGTCATAACTTACATTTGTAAAGTAATACCAGTAATGATTGTTATTTCTATAGCGCTTACTGCAAAGTTTCGAAGGGCTTATAGATTTTCCTAAATATTAATTAAAAACTCCAGTTAGTTTCTTTTCTTTTCCATGGCATACACACGTATTCCATGCCTCAGTTTTGTGTACTTGGTTTCATGTTTTCATGCCCCCCCCCCTCAAACGAATGATCATCATAAATATTTTTTAAAATTTGTATGTGACATGATTTTAACTTGGAATTGTATTGATTGAATATAAACATGACAGAAAAAGAAACCATTGAATGGAGTATTTACTCCTGATTGGGAAATCGCAAGGATAATGTTATTCATTTGGTACAAATGTGCAAAATGAGAGCATAAAATACTGCATTGCTCAAGGTATAAACCTGCAAAATATTTCCATCAAGTTAAATCTTAGATGTGATGAATTTTTGTCCTCCATTTGTTATTATAAAAAAATAAACTGCAACTGTAATATATTTGCTAAGTGTGTAATACACAAACATAAGCTAGTGTCTAGAAACTTTATAAACTCTATTGCCATGCTCACTGTGTAGATATAAAGTGGAAAAATATATATCATAAAGAGACAATTAAGATAAGTCAAATTAATGTTTACAAATAACAATTTTAGAAATTCATGTTAATAAATGACACGATGCGGCATTATGTAACCATTCCCATAAAAAACATGATTAACATCATCATAAACTTGGGATTTGAATGATACAACTAAACCATAACATGCACTCATCTGAAAGTTATCATTATTTTTATTTTCATAAATCAAAATTAAATTTGCTTTACTTACCTTTTTGTTTTGTTTTGTTTTTTTAAATTTCCGATTAAGTATATCCCAACTTTGTGAAGACAAGCCTAATTGCAAATCGTCAATGGAACTATAAATGTTTTATTTCCGATTCCTGTCAATTAGTATGGTAGAGTTTGAATGTGTCGCACAACTTTACCGAAAATATCAATATTTTCAATAACAATGTCGGTTTCCTTTATTGCTTGGTTAGTTAGAAAGAAGAGCGTACTCTGAACAACGTTTTGTGCTCGCCGTGCATGTGCTTGGCACTAAGAAACCTGTCTACTTATAATGGCATTTGTCATTGACTTTATCTCCTGGCACAAGAGCATTCATGAATTTTATCACTTTTGAGATAAAAAGATTAATTTACATTGACATGGACATGAATAAATATTGAAATTTATGGCGTTGTGATTATCCAAAGTCTGTGTAATTGTTTTTATCTCGCTCTCCCCCTCCCCCTCCCTTTTAAAAAAAATTGTCATTTAGAAATGGATGTTGGAGAAACGCACAAAATATGGCTGAATTAAGTTGGCTTTGGTAATAGATCTAATTATAGTTATAGTGTACGCGTATATGGGTTTACTAATCAATGATTTTTGGATAGTTCCATACTTTTATTGCCATTGTTTTGGAGGCCAACAAGGAGAGCCAGCGATCTGAAACCTCGATGTATTATTTCCAAATTCTGTCGAATTCGTACTGTAGAGTTTGATTGTGTTGCACAACTTTATCGAAAATATATATATATTTTTTTTTTTATAACAGTGCTTGGCGCTAAGAAACCTGCATACTTAAATCGCATTTGTTATTGACTTTATATCTTGACATAAGAGCAACTATGCATGCTTTTTGTCACTTTTGATATCAAAAGATTAATTTGCTTTGACATGAACATGAATAGATATTGGAATTTCACGTTGTGATTATCCCAAATCTGGTTTATTGTTTTATCTTGCTATTTTTTTTCTCTTCTTCTTTTTTTGTAAAATGGTCATTTAGAATTGATGTTGCAAAAACACACAAAATGAACAAAAATATCAATTGAGATGGCTAAATCAGGTTGGCTTTGGTAAAAGATTTAAATGACGTTGTATTATTTGAGAATGATAAAGAATCTGATTTAAGCACTTCCAATAAAAGTTTCAATATGGAATTCAACTGAATTATGATTTGTATTTCGGACCAAGCGCCTTGGGCGCCTAAGTTGACGGATAACTCCTTTGTAGATGACTTCATTATTATCATTATCATCTTCGACGTCAAAATTCCCGAACTGCATAATTATAAAAAAGTGAGTTTATAGATATGACACGAGATATGACATATAGGTATACCATATCTAAAATTCCCCATAAGCGTTCACTACAGGATTATGATTACAAATCCATTAAAATAGATGTTTCTAAACTCATATTTATAGGTTCATCACCATGCTTAATTGAAAATTTAAAAAACCTGGCTAAGAAAAATATACCACGTGTGGTGCTGAACTACACACACGTGTCACGTTGTTAAATGTATAGGGAAAAGCGGGAAAAAAAGAAAGAAAGTATAAGATTGTTTTACCAAACATTTTACAAAGGGTTTGGGCACAGTTTAACTGCTTTCACTTTTCTAAATAAAGTAACATCTAAAAGCTAGCTTTATAAAAGTAATGTATTACTTTTTTTTTACTATGGATATAAACGTTCATAATACATGTAATATGAATATAGCAATGTAAAGGTATCATATTCTACAGATAGATTATGAAGGTATTACAACAAAACTATGAAAATATTGAAATCAAATATTTTAAAGTAACATAATGAACATGATTGATATCAATTTACGTAATTTATGTTTATTTATCCATTTTATGAACAGTAAAAGAATAGGCCTAGATATCTTTAAGATAACAGATAGAAAGAATATGTATGCGTTTGATTTGCTAACTATGCATCACCTTTATACCTACATTACTTTTTACCATTCACTTCACGCTTTTCTCATGCTGATTATGGGCATTTAAAAAAAAATGTTTATTGTTTTACAATCGTGAGATGGAATACTATTTTTCATGGAAAATGCAAGGTGCTATTCAACCCCCCCCCCCCCGTTGAACAAAACTGCTGCATCTTTACTGAAATAGTTTTAACATCTCACTGATTAATATAAAAATCATGCAATATTTGTATTTTATGAAATAGTTTTACCATCTTACTCATCAACACTAAATACATTACATATTAGCATTTTCATCTCACTCATTTACACCAAATACATTTAATGTCCGTATTTTCATGAACTTTTCCAAAAGGACGACACGATAACAGTTTCAAAACAAAAACAACAAATAAAACGTAGCATTCTAAGGAATGGTACATATTTTGGAGTCATGCAAACTCCATCGTCAGCCTGAAATTTTACAACAGAATCAACTTTATATATACTCTCTGATTACAAAGAATATCTAAACCATCATGAGTGAATGAATATAGGGTATGTCATGAATTCAGGTGAAAGGGTGAATCACCTGACTGGTCAAGGACATGAACGGACAATACATTGTTAATTAAATAGAAAGCATTATTTGATAATGATAAAGTTGATTATGTTGTAAAATTCCAAGCTGACGATGGAGTTTGCATGACTCAGAAACCGTGTCCGGACAATCACCCCCAAGGACAACCACCCCGAGGACAATAACCCCCGGATAATTACCCGCCCCCGAAAATTTCTTTCCCCCCCCCCCCCCTCCCAGGACAACCACCCCCGAGGACAATATCTCCAAAATTACAGTTTATAGCATTAGGTTTATTGCTTTGTTTATTTATTTTCCTCTATTTCACTCTCAAGTTCATTTCAATATTTTTAAATTATTCAATTCGATAGGGGAGGGGGATGAAGGTTTGCCCATTCTCCCACAGTTTTGCCACTGCTTAAAGTACGGATTAAATTTAAATACGGATAGAAATTTAACAATACATTGCGCGCAGATCTATGATTGGGTATACGCGTTAAAGCCCGTCTTAAAAAAAAAAGGGGGGGGGGCAACAAAGAAAATAGGGTGTAAGTTATTATCATTTACGCATTCTCTGTAACTTTGCTAATCAACTGATGGTGTATTTGCCTCTGCATGATCTATTTCATGATCTATCTAATGATCCATTTCATGTTGAATTAAGATATTATGTTTTAAAAATAAAGTAAATAAACTGCTTTCTGGTAGATTAATCTCATTTGATTTTGTAACTCTATAGCAGGATTTTCAACTGGCGTGAAGGAAGATAATTTTAGTTACATGAAACATTATTTTCGAAAAACGTTTATTTCGTGAAAAAACAATTATCAATAGCAGAGTATGTAATTTCATGAGGAAATAACATTTCAAAGATAATGAAGTGTCTTTCTTCCTGGGGGTAGGTGAGGGGGTGGGGTGGTTTCAATTGTCCTTGGGGGATAATTTTCCGGGGGGTAATTGTCCTCGGGGGGTACTTGTCACTCTGGGGTTATTTTCCGGGCGGTAAATTTTGATTGATTGATTGATTGATTTTATATTTCCATGCATCAAATACAAAATAACATTTCAACATAATAATAAAAAGTTGTCGCATGGGAGGGGTTAGTCATAATCCTAAGGCTTGAAAGTAACGCCCCTCGAGAAATAAAAAAGCCCCATTTTAAAATGTAAAAATTGTATACATGTGTATATTATTTATAACGATTTTTAAAATGGGGTTCACAAATAGTAAAAGGCGTGTCATGATTACATACTGACATCAAATGTCAGTCGTGCATCGAGATAAATACAGCACAATGAAATAAAATTGTACATTGTAAATTCTACTGTATTGCAAATACAATAAGCGGAGTTCGAATGGGAAGAGGACAGAGAAGAGACCAAGATAACGGAATTAATATGCATACCGGAGGTAATACTTATTATCCCTGGTGGATTGTTTTCCGCTGGTTAATTTTCCAGGGGGTTACTGTCCTTGGGGGGTAATTGTCCCTGGGGGTTATTTTCCGGGGGGGGGAGAGTTGTCCCTGGGGGTTATTTTCCGGGGGAGGGGGTAATTTTCCAGAGGGTAATTGTACTTGGGGGGGGGGGATAGTTTTCCGGGGGTTGATTGCCCAGTGGGTAATTGTCCTAGAACCTTCCGAAACATGTACCATTCCTTAAAATGCTATGTTTTCTTTGTTGTTTTTATTTTATGAATCAGTTTCACTATCTCACTCATTATTTTCCATGTCATGTCTAAGATTGATCGTTATTTTTTGGAAGTAAGATTTGTTTTGTCGTCCATTGTAACATTATGTGTAGATATTTTCTCTATTTCAATATCACTGCTGGCCGGAGCAACACTTGAAATACTCGTGGCACCTTTGCAGTAAATCACAGCGTAACCAACACCACCTGCGAGGAGAGCAGCTCCCACTACAGACCCAATGACGATCCCTGCGATAGCACCAGGTGAGAGTGGTTCCTCTGGGGCATCAGTTGTAGGATTTTCCCCTTCAGTGGCCACATCTTCAGTTTTAATAGCGGTCGTTGATCCTTCGCTCGTAACAATTGATGATGAATTGGGAGCAGGGGTTTCGGGTGTTGCTGTTGGTGCACTTGGATCACGAGATGATGTAGAACCACTTGGATGAAAAGTTGCAGAATCTCTTGTTGGTGCACTTGGATCACGGGTTGACATGGAGGCACTTGGAGGAGAGGTTGCAGAATTTCTAGTTGGTATATTTGGATCTGGAGTTGATAGGGTTGACCTTGGTCCACTTGCATGAGATGTCGCAGAATCTCCGGTTGGTGCACTTGGATCTGGAGTTGATAGGGTTGACCGGGGTGCATTTGCATGAGAGGTTGCAGAATCTGTTGTTGGTGCACTTGGATCATGAGATGATGTAGAACCACTTGGATGAAAAGTTGCAGAATCTCTTGTTGGTGCACTTGGATCACGGGTTGACGTGGAGGAACTTGGAGGAGAGGTTGCAGAATCTCTAGTTGGTATATTTGGATCTGGAGTTGATAGGGTTGACCTTGGTCCACTTACATGAGATGTCGCAGAATCTCTGGTTGGTGCACTTGGATCTGGAGTTGATAGGGTTGACCGGGGTGCACTTGTATGAGAGGCTGCAGAATCTGTTGTTGGTGCACTTGGATCATGAGTTTGCATGGATGCACTTGGATGAGAAGTTGCAGAATCTACTGTTTGTGAACTTGGATAAGGAGTTGAAGGGTGAGATGTTGTAGTAGCACTTGACATGTTCGATCTGGAAATTGCTGTTATTATCAACAGAAAGACCAGCTTATGCTGTCTAACAAACAGTCGATTCGTCATTCTGCATTTGGAGAAAACAAATGAAGTGAATTTTTAGAGCGGACATGCCACAGTTGATATACATAAAATGATCCAGCACACATTTAACAGAACATCTCAAACATTATGTGATGGTTTACGTATTATGCCTATATAGCCAAACTGTCATTAATACTATTTGTGTATGCATGTTGGAATATTTCTGAAATTTTCTTTTCAAAATGGTCTAGCAATGTCCAGTTTGATATCCAGCATTCTACACTGAAACAGAAGCTAATAAGGCTAATTGTTATTTGATTTACAAACCTTGTAAGGCTACGAAAAACAAGCATGAGTGTAAGGAAATTTTTGTTGTGTCTTGAAAAATTATAAAAGTGAATGAAACGATAGGGTCTGAATATGAAAGTTTGCCATAAGAAATACAATTTCTTGTAAAAGAACAGAATAATACGTTTAAAAAAGTATATTAATTTAAAAAAAAATTAAAAGAAAATAAATCGACACAAAACAAAAAAGGATGATGTCCTTCTTTCATCCACATTTCCCCCCAAGTATCGGATCGAAGCATTAAGAAATAAATCAACAATTATGAATCTATTTTATTATATATATATATACATATATAAATATGATTGTGAAAATGAAAATGAGAGAATAATGGTTGCGAGCCACGCAACCATTATTCTCTCAATTTCATTTCTCACAATTATATTATTTCCACGAGAGTTGCCAAAGCTGTTGTATATGTTATTCCCTTACAATGATATATATATATATATATATATATCCTTTTTATTTCCATCATAAAAGAGAGCATTACTTAGAACAAGTTGACAAGAATCGGATTTGTGTGTAAACAACTAGCTTAGCTTTAGGAGGCAAATGTTCTGTAGGAAATAAAAGATAATTAGAGTCTCCTCAATAGATTATGGTAATGTCTTTTCCGCCTGTCTGAATATAAAATTCGAGGATACACTGAACAGTTTTATTTTTTTCTTTAAATATTATCTTTAAATCTTAAACTTTGAAATTGGATCATGTCCCCCGGAAATATTTGATGATTAAATCAGATCACACCTTAAAAAATGACTTTCATTTGATTTTATCTTGTACGCCGGGACATTCAAATAATGAATAATCAAATAGAATCATCAAAATAGAGGTGCAAGCCTTTTCATTTCGTGAAATAATTTTTTTTTCCTATTTGTGTCAGTTCAAGAAAAGTGTCATTGGTGGAAGTTGATAATTTCAGGGTGAAATATCAATTTTATTTCTAATTTTTTTAAGTAACAAGAAAAGAAAACCCTTAGAAAAATGATAAGATTAAGACGCTCTAACTATATTTTTGCACAACTGAAAGCAGTTTTATATATTATTTTCTAAATCATTAAACTGAAAATCTGCCCAAACTTGCCTTGTGAAGATGTGATTGCTTTAGTGATATATTCCAGAATAAGTTAAATCCAGTTGGTGATTTAGATCAAGCACTGCAATGAATTACATCCCAGTGAAATTCAGTCTGAGGGATTCTCCGTGAGATCAAATGTATTTGTACATTATTCGGTGAGGCAAACTTTATTCAACATAGAAAAGTGAAATTAACCAATGAGATTGGTAAGTTTAATCGATTTCATTTATATATTACTACCGCCTGTACATGAAAATTAATGCCTGATAATGTTAGTTAATAATTAGCATCATTATTTATCTTTTTCTTTTGTTTTAAAGTGCTCTTAAGGAGTTGAACTAGGTTGAAGTATTCTTGATAATAGTTTATATCTATGTCAGACAAAGTTTATGAAATAGGTTGACCTACTTTTTAAATGAATAATAAAGAATAAATGCAGAACATGAACTGTTAACTGTTGCGAAAACATTTCCAGACTGACTATTTTTTTTTTTTTTTTTTTTATTTTTTTTTTTTTTTTTAATATTTTTTTAAATATTTTTTTTAAATTTATTTCTTAAAATTATTTATTATTATTATTATTATTTTTTTTTATATTTATTTATTTTTTTTTTTTTATTTATTTATTAATTTATTTTTTTGGGGGGGGGGGGGTTTACTCGTTTTTCTGAAGGTTCGTAATTCCAAAATACAAATTTCCCATAACGGGACCCTAACAGAGCCCTACATAACTTTTCTAAATTGCAAACTTTTGCTAATATGAACCCTTTTTCATTTTCGGAATTATGAATTATGAACCTTCGGAATTACCAACCGTTGGAGTAACGAACCTTCGGACATACTAACCTTCCGAATTATGAACCTTCGGATAAACGACATTAAACCGACCTATAAACAGTGATTGCACCAAACGGGAAGGGGGGGGGGGATAGGAACAAGTCATTTCATTCCTTTATGGCAGGACAGGGTAAGGAAGCTCTAGCATTTCACTTTTTTTTCAGGAATGAATCTGAATCCGGTGAGCCCATCCAGTCAGATGCACAGGCAACGCATCAGGTGTAGACACCCCTTCCGTATTAACCCAACATTAGCTCATAAATGTGTTACATAGTGTCATATAGCGTAATGGTTCAATGGTAGAGCAATGGACTCGTAATCTGGATGTGCCGGGTTCGAAATCAAGTCGGAGTGCTAGTGCCCGTTGTAACTTCAACAACAACTTCCATTTTAGTTACCGCAAAATAATTAATAAATACCACCGCCATCAACATTATTAGTATTTCCAGGCACATAAGAAATTTAGATAATAAATGCTCTACTGTTGTGTTTATTCCTTTTTTTTTTAAAAGGGCTCGATTTTCGTCAGTACGAAAAACTGCACATAGAGGCAAAGTTTTCTTTTCAAAAAGTCGTAAAAGAGCAGAGTTCCGGTGGGATTCACCGTCTGTTCTGAACAGGAGCGGGCCCAGGATTTCGTAAGGGGGAGGGGGCACAATTCAGATAATTGGAAGGAACAAAGGTCCCGGATTTTTTTGTGTGTGCCTTTTTATTCCAAAATCTCTGACAAGTAACACAAAAAGTCAACTGGAAAAATGACAAGGAGTGGGCAGATTATTTTTAAAGGGTATGCCACTGGGTTTTTCAATGGGCCGGTTGTTCTTCCCTTAAATCCGCCAGTGGTTACCAACCCGGGTCCGCTCGCTATTCATAAGAACCGCTATTCATAGAAAACCGCTATTCATTTAACACGCGCTATGAATAGCGGTCTTTATGATTAGTTATGAATAGTGGTCTTTATGAATCGATGTCCTTATGAATAGCGAGGAAATTTGTCTATGGTTTGCTCGCTATTCAGAAGGACCGCTATTCGTACAAAACCGCTATTCATTTAGTCAAGCGTTATGGATAGCGGTCCTTATGACTAAGTGGTCCTTATGAATAGCGGTGCTTATGACTAGGGAGGTTACCCCACTTAGACCATCTATGTCATTCACAAAAAGCTTGTCAGCTCTAACGAGGCCGCCGGGTTTAGACCCCAGAGCCCCCCTAAAGGGCCCCAAAGTCGGGCCGATTTCAACCCATTTAACATATGCGCCAAACTTTGTCAGAAGGAAGGTGTATGACTATACATTACCAAAACACCAAAACAAAATTTTCCGTCGGTATGGGTTGTCGGACTGCCCCTAAAAATTGGGGCAAATTTTCCCCCTCAAGGCCCATGGATCAAATTTAGTCAGAAGGGAGAGTTATGGGTGTACATTACAAAAAATATAAAAACTGACAAAAATGCCCATCGGGAAGGGAGTGTAACATGCCCCTGAAAAAACACCAAAGTGCCCTAAACCAAGCTTTTCTGCCAAAAATCCTCTGGATGTAGAGATTTTTTTTTTTTTTGGGGGGGGGGGGAGGGCATTACAACCTTAATAACTCCAAAGTGTGTCATTCAATTCTAGGAAAATTTACATAGTAAAATCTTGAGTATAATTATTGCAACTTTCTTGGGGTGCAATTTGGAGTGAACTGATCATTTCAATAATAAGTTATAAAGTAGTAGTCAAAATATTGTAAGGATTATGTAAACACACCCATTGTCCATCTGCGCCTGTTTGACAAGGCATAATAGAGAGCTTGCAAGGTAATTGTGTAATTAACACATGAATGGTAGATTTCAGCATGGCAGCCACATAGCCCAGATCCTCTATTATATCTTGTCAAACAGGTGCAGATGGACAATGGCTATGTTTACATAATCCTGACAATATCATTTGACTGCTTTTGAGAAAGCAACACAATTTTCACAATTTCATAACTGATTACTGAAATGATCATTTGACACCAGATTGCACCCCACGAAAGTTACAATACTCGAAATTGTACTATGTAAATTTCATTTGAATTAAATGACATACTTTGGAGTTATTAAGGTTATAATGCAAAAAAAAAAAAAAATTCTCTACATCAAGAGCATTTTGGGCAGCAGATCTTGGTTTAGGGGCACTTTGGTATTTTTTCAGGGGCGTATTACCCCCCTTCCCGATGGGCATTGTACACCCATACCTCTTCCTTCTGACAAAAAAGGGGAAAAATTTGCCCCAATTTTTGGGGGGCGGTCTGACAATCCATCCCGACGGAAAATGTTGTCAGTATTGGTGTTTTGGTAATGTATAGTCATACACCTTACTTCTGACAATGTTTGGTGCATATCTTATATGCGTTGAAATCGACCCGATTTGGGGGCCCCTTTGGGGGGGGGGGAGGGGGTCTGGGGGCCAAGTCGTTCGAGCTGACAAGCTATTTGTGAATCACTTGGAAGGTCTAAGTAACTTTAAGGGGTCAAATCTCATATGTAAAATGGGGTGACTATTTCAGACAGGCTCCCAGACTATAAGCACTCACAACACTTTATCTCATTAATTGCTAGTATAGCTGCATGTTAAAAAATGTTTTTAATCTACTTTGCAATAATACCTCAAAAAGTGTTTTGAACATTATCTTGTCAAACGTTTGTGTGTGTGTGTTTGTTTGTTTGTTGTTGTTTTTTGTCTAGTGTTTGTTATAATTTACAAAATGTTTTGTATCGCAATGTAAACTTTTCTCTGTGACATGATTCTGAAAAAAACAAAAACATTTTCATGGTTCGAGTACCCCCTTGTTACCAATATTGTCGTTCTTGACGCTAAAAGATTTGAATAAAACGAAAACTGAACAACTGCGGCCAGTTGTCGGGAGCATTGTGGAAGATTAGTGAAAGCTCTTATCCCTCATATGATATGTATTCGATTCCATTTGACATTTTCGATATCCGTTATTAATGGGTACCTGGCAATGCTGGGGTAATAATAACTGCTGTGCCCCTATGAAGATCAGTATTGGTCAGTAATTCAAAACTCTACACTATTCCAGTAGTATAATGTTAAGTTTAGTTTGGTTTATTTATTTCTCAATTCTCAATGTAACAAAATACAAATGAAATACATATTTGCATAGTACAGAAATAGGTAACAGTATACACATAGGATAGTAAATCTCAACTTAACAATTGACATTCCGTAATAGACAAAGCAAAAATTGAGGAGAAATGAGAGCAACCAGCCAAAAAATGTTGATGAGAATAAAGACATCATATATAGAATTCAAGTTTCTAGCACTTTGGAATATCAAAAATTTAGTTTACGAAACATTAAAAGTTTAAAAACTTTATTACAAACCAACTACTCATATACATATTTCAAGTTCAAATTTTGATTTAAAAATCATAGTCAATTTGAGGCAAGTATAGTCATGTCGTCAGCAAAAAATAGCAAATTTATATAAAATAGGACAATTTATGATATAATTATTATATATCAGGGCCCTGTTTCTTAAACTTGTTATCAATAACAATAACAGTTATAAGCTACCGAAATACTTGCATCTGATTAGTTGAAAGGAAATATGCCAAAGATCTGTGAAATTTGTTAATGATAATCAGTTTTATGAAATTGGGCCTATAAATAACAAATGTCCTATAGGATATAGCCCTGCATGACACAGTATTATATTGGTTTATAAAGAGAATTATGATAAATTACAGATGTATATTACTTCCTGTCAACTAGATATTAACTCTGAAACCATTTGTGAGGTAAACCTCTTACAGCATAAAAACGTAATCATGGTAATTTGGCTGCTAAAATATCTTAGGATATAGTATCAAAGGCTTTCGATAGATCCCTAAAGACATATATTGCATGATTGTTTACATCCAGATGACGGTAATTTTGTCATATGAATAAAGAATTTCAAGACCTGTTGAAAAATATTTTCGAGAGCTATAACACTATTACTTGTTATTTTCTTTTTATATACTTATTATGCACTGTTATGTATTATGTACTAATACCTCGCCCCAAGCTTTTGCTTTTAGAGGTGTGTCCTCCAACTACCACATGCATGTATATTTTGTCATATTTTGTTAAAAATACATGTACATTATTTTGTTCATTTATTACTTTGTACATTTATATTGCAAAGTTGGAAATAAATGTCATTAAATTGAATTAAATGGAATTGAACTGAAATTGATTACATAATTAGTACCCTTTTCTCTATTTTTGGTACATTTTGATAGAGTTTGCTATCTCGATTAAACTTCACTTTTCAGTCGACGTGATTTCAACTTACATTTCTACTTTGGGTTCACTTTCATTTAAGAAACATATCATTTGTTGACAGTGGAATGAAAAAATTCTGAATCATGTAATACTTTTGTTTCCACACCCTGTGGAGTTGTATCGCTTTTTTATATAACTTCTTCTAATTCAATATATAATATGGTTCTAGGAAAAACACCCAGTTCTTTTTGTGCCTACACTAATGTGTTTTCCCACTTAACTTTTGTAATATCATTTAACCTGTTGACAACGGCATTATCTCATTCTCATTAGCTTAATAAAGGGACCAGTCGGTTCCAGTAGGCAATGGGTTAATTGGTTTTCAAGTCAAATATTTATGTAGTCAACAAATATCCTAACATCCAACCCATTACTACGCCTGCATGTTCCTCATACAGTATAATAATTTGTACCCAGCTTGATTTTTATGCTTTTCTATGATCATTTGAATACCCACTTTATGATTGTCGTATTGTATATAATTATGTTTTTTACTCTGTAAAAGATTTCGCAATTCGGCCATTGGCCGCAATGAAATTTTAACAATAAGCAATTTCATTTCAATTCAGTTAGCATTTGTACTGTTTTAAATTCTTTCTTACTTAAGATATTAGTAACAAAATTCCATGTATTACGTAAATCAACATAATAACTTCAAAATACAGCAATTGACATTGTGTATTGCAGCTGAAATTCCAGAACACCTATTTTAACCAAGAGTCATGAATTATTAATGAAATGGATAGCATAATGACAACTCTTGTGTTTTGAATGAATACTCACACACACAGATTCTGTGGTCTCAATTTTTTTCATAAAGTGAAAATCTGATTAATATTCAAAGCTTTATTCTAAGAATATGATTAAAGGAAATTTCACAAAACTATTTCCTAATTAATTTGACATCCTTTAATTTTTTTAATTTTGAAAACCCCAGTCATCAATTTAGGTACAAATGGCGACATTTTGCAGCAGTTTTGCACTTCTACAATATTATAGGAATATAAAACAGGTATCCCTTTCATGCTTAATTGAAAATAACTGGATATTGAAGCAAATTATTCCACCTACGGTGCTCAACTACACACGAGTGTCACCAGTGGCGGATCCAGGATTTCTTGAGAGAGGGGGCTCAATCTTTACAAAATTTCCTGACAAGCAAAAAAAAAAAAAAAAAAAAAAAAAAAAAAGGGTCCTCATCATTTTTTGGCCCCTTTTCGGTGGTCCCAGGGGAGGGGGACCGCCTCCCCCTGGATCTGCCACTACCGACTCCCCATCTATCTGAAGATCACATTGTTTCTCTGTTGGTGATGGGCCTGGGTTCAGCTTCACATCCCAAATAACATAACAGTAAATTGAAAACAAGTAGTAGAATTGGTGCAATAGGGAATTGGCATACCATGGTATCTCACTTGGTATCTCATTGTGCCAGTTGCTCTCCTCCATTCGTCATCAGTAGGATTAGGAGATAGGTTGTATACATGTCTTGCAATCAAAGAGTCACAATAAGTTCACCAAGTCACAATAAGGTAGAATGACCAGAGAATAATCCTTTCCATTGTTGCAGTGACACTAATTACTTTGCCCACAAAGAACCTGGGTGTATTATCTAGTTGACCATGGGCAAATGTAGAGTTTTGGTATGGTTCCTCAAACTAAGTATCAGGCAATAAAGTAGTATTTGCAAAACTGAGAACGTCGATTTCCTGAAGAGCATCATCTGATTTCCTCTTAAAATCTGTCCAGTTGAGTCACTACATCACCATCATTCATCTTGTTAGTTTACCGTTAACTTTCAGTTCATTTACCACATAAATAAAAAAGAAACACAAAGCACAAAAACAGTGAGTCTACCTAGAAGGCGCACATCATCTTTATAAAAGTATTTATAGGTAGTTTTCACTATGATTGAAAAATTATGAACGCTTAGAATATAAGTACATCAATACAAAGCTATCATATTCTGCTGATTAATATAAAGGTATTATAGCATTACTATGAAAATATCGTAATCGTCTATTTTGAAGTAACGTACTTATTGATTTACGAATATAATTTTCAAGTCATGAACTATACGTGAATGAGCCTAATATATATCTTGATATAACAGTTAGAGAAAATTTTGGAACAGTCTCGATCCAAACCTTAAGGAAATAGAGGGACTGCACCGTTTTAAAAAAAGAAATGAAATTTCTTTTGCTGAAACCATATACTAAAATGCTGCATGGTTGCTGATCTCGATCTGCCCTTCCCCCTAAAAGTGTATATACTGTATGCGTTTATTACCTCTACTGGAAGATATTTATTATACTGAGCTGTTATTATATATGTATTATCCTTTATATTATGCCATTTGATTTATATGCTTATATTTTGTTTTCTCATGTAAAAATGTAAACCGATCGTGGAAAGAAATAAAAAAAGAAATAAATAAATAAATAAATAAATAAAGTAGGCCAACTCATCATCTGACCTACGTCGTTTTTTTTTTTTTTTGTTATTTTTTGTCTACCCATTAAAAGCGCGCTTTTCTTAGGTCTGATGATTTGATATGGGTACATAAAATTAATAATAATAATAATAATAGTACATATAAATATATATATATATATATATATATATTGTTTTTCCGTGAGATGGAAAAGATGAATAGTTATGTAAAAAATCCAAGGTTCCATCCAACTCAGCTACCCCCGCTAACATATCAAGTTTTACCATCTCACTTATTAACACTGAAATTATAAAGCAACATTTGTATTTTATAAAGTATATTCAACACTCACTCAGTAACATTTAATACATTAGATATAATTTTTTTCATGGAATAGTCTTACTATCAAACTCATTAAGATCAAATAAATTATTTTTGGGGTATATTTTCATGAAACATGAAACCATCTCACACACAAATATCACATACATTGATTTTATTATTTTTTTTTCCATGAAACAGTTTTGCCCCCTAACTCATTAGCTTCATAAACCGTTAAATATTTATATCTTCATGAAACCATCTGGCACTGAATATTTGTACACGTTCTATTTAAAATCATTTTTAAGATTCGCCTTGTAGTCCACTTCAACTACATTGTCTGTATATATGTTCTCTATTTCAATATCATCGCTGGCCGGAGCAACCCTTGTAATACTTGTGGCACCTTTGAAGTAAATCACAGCGTAACCAACACCACCTGCGAGGAGAGCAGCTCCCACTACACCCCCAATGACAATCCCTGCGATAGCACCAGGCGAGAGTGGTTCCTCTGGGGAACCCGTTGTAGGACTTTTTCCTTCAGTGGATGCATCTTCAGTTTTAAGAGCGGTCTTTCCTCCTTTCATCGTGACAGTTGATGATGACTTGGGATCAGGGATTGATTAGTTTCAGGTATTGCTATTGGTGTACTTGGATCATGGGTTTTGGGTGTTGTTGTTTGGGTACTTAGATCAGAGGTCTCAGATGGTGCTGTTGATGCCCTTAAATCAGTAGTTTCGGGTGTTGCTGTTGGTGCACTTGAATCACTAGTTTCGGGTGTTGCTGTTGGCAGTGGCGGATCTACGGGGGGGGGGGGGGGGGTTAGGGGGTTTAACCCCCCCCCCCCTTGGGCTGCCAAGTAAACATTTTAATGTGTATAGGAAAACCCCCCAAAAAGAGAGAAAATAGAGCATGCAAGTATGCTTAAAATCGCAAGCTGGCAACCCTAAAAATGAAAAATGTCCCCCTCCCCCCTCGCTCGGGCTCGGTCGCTACGCTCCCTCGCAATACCCAGCTCAGCCCCTCAACCCCCCCCCCCTTGGAAAAAAGCTAGATCCGCCCCTGGTTGGTGCACTTGAATCAGTAGTTTCGGGTGTTGCTGTTGGTGCGCTTGACTCAGGAGTTGCTGTTGATGCACTTAGATCAGTAATTTCTGGTGATGTTGCTTGAGAACTTGGATGAGGTGTTTCTGATGCTGTTGTTGGAAAACTTGTATCAGTGGTTCCGGGTGCTGTTGTTGGAAAACTTGTGTAAGTGGTTTCATGTGCTGTTGTTGGAACACTTGTGTCTGGTGCTGTTGCCGGTTCGTTTTGATCAGGAGTATGTGATGATGCTGTTATTGCAAGTGTGTTAGGATCATCTGAAGATGTTATAGATGCATTTGGATCAAGTGTTGATAGTGTAGAAGGGTAAGTCGTTGTAGTACTACTTGCCATTTTCGGTATAGAAATTGCTGTCATTATCAACAGAAAGACCAGCCTATGCTGTCCAACAAACATTTGATGCGTCATCTGTATTTTGAGGAAACAAAAAGACGTCAAAATGTAAGAGCAGAGAAACCGCAGTTGGTACAGGTGAGATAACTGAGCACACATTAAACAATCAAGTTAACTCATTATACTAGGCCCAATAAGCCAAACTACCCTAAATACTGCATGTTGCAAGATTTCTTGAAATTTGCGGTACCTCCCCCTTCCCCTCCCCTCTTTTTTGTTTTGTTTTGTTTTGTTTTGTTTTGTGTTTTTTTTTGCTCGGGGGGGGGGGGGGGTTCAAAATGGTCAAGCAATCGCCAGGCATCATACATTCTACAGTGGAACAAGAAGTAAAAGGGCTAGTTGTTGTTCGATTTATACAACAAAAAACAATTTTACGAGTTTAAGGGAATTTTTTGTTTTTTCTTCTAGAGTGATTACTATCATGAAATGATAATGCCATGTCGAAACATGCAAATTTTCCATAATAAGTACATAATTGGTGGTAACAGAGCAGAAAAAATATTTTTAAAAAACCGGGCCTCCCAAAAAGTTTCAGTTTTTTTCCTTCACAGTTATACCAATTATCAAAGCATATATATAAAGACATCAGCCATAATGAATATTTTTCTTTGTATTTGCATTCCTTTTTCATTTTCATGTTAAAAGACAATTACGAAGAAGAAACGAAGAAGAGTTGGATCTGCTTGTGAGCAACGAAACAAGAAAATTTCGTTTGCCAGTGGAGGGAAAAGGCCTTTAAGAATGATGGGATGGTTTAAAGAAATTAAAGCAATAAGATTTGAAAATATCTTCTTCGTTTGAATACTAATTTTAAGAATAGGGTACAATTTAGTTTTCTTTAAGTCAAACAATTTTAACAATTACTCATTTGATGATTTTCCCCTGGAAATATTTGACAGTAGCATTAAATCACATTCGCTTTATATATGATCTGTAAGTTGTACACCTGTATAGACACATAATAAACAATTCAATACGAAAATAAATAAAATCGACTAAAAAGCCTGTTTACATGTGATGAAAGTGTTGTTTGTTCGTATTTATATCAGTTCAAGTAAACTCTTAAAATAGTTGGACAAAATTAAACCAATCCATACCTTAACTAACTGTGGGTCGTATGGCTGTCCATTACAATGCTGAACATTTATTTCTCAAACTGTGTTGGTAAAAGCAGTTACCATTTTGTGGGTAAAAAATCTCAACCCTTTACTTTTATTTTACCTACTCAATTTTGAAACCGACCTTTTACGTCACCATCCGGAAGACGAGACTGAGATTCGAACCATGGTCCTATCAGTTTGTAGGTGAATACAAAGAGCTGCCCGTAGACGTTACCGCTGGACCAACTCCTAATCCCTTAATTAAATAAAAGCTCTTATATACATACTTGTATATACGCCCCTCATGATTTAAGATGCGTTTGGTGACAGTTACTAAATCTGGCCACCCCATAACATACCCGACTAAAAATTCATGAATATTCATATTTTTCTTCCAACTCTGTGGTAATTTTACACACCTATTGGTACAGTACATCCGATATACATTTACCCAGTGTGTTTACCCAGAACTTATTCAAAATCGCCAAATGTTGGATGAAAACTTCCGTACTTCAGTTTGTTTGAATTCGTTTAATCTATGTGGGTTTTTGGCGTAACTCTATGGTTTGGAAATAAATAATCCAATTTGCCGAACGTTGATTGACCCAATTAAATATTAGACACTATGCAGTTATAAATAATAACGATTTACCTCGAACAATTAATTTTGTTCAACGTTATTTCTTTTTTAATTACTCTGTAGCAAGTTGGGTTAATCTCCCCCGAAATAGTTTGGTAATATTTGACCAACCGGTAACTACACGACTAAAGTAAATTGCAACGAATTGGTCAAATCCTTTAGAACTGAAATATATAATGTGGCATTTTTTTTAACCAACCAGTATAGTTAGCCCATTTATTTACCAAATACATGTATTTGAAGATTGTGATTTCTGGCTGAAATAGCCCAGAATTGACCAGTTCTTTAACCAACCAGTACTTACTAACTTCATTAACACAATACTTTTTGTATATATTGCTATTTAATGTCCGACCAACTGACTCACCTTTATCCAGTGGGTTTTGATTTTTGTTATCCACCGGTATCAGACTGGATAAAATTTCTCCTCGGAGTGAGCCATAGTTCAGTAAATTTTTTTGACCAACCATTAGTTGCCTAACAAACGTTACCCACATTGATAATCTAAAAATTAGGAAACCTTTTCCCAACGCTAATTTTTCCTGTTGATATACCTCCAATTATAAGGAAAAGATAATTGCCACACATTGGTCAAGCTTACTTTTAATTAGCTGAATTGCTTAAAATAGCTCATAATTTGTTAATTTTTTAACCAACTAGCTGTTGCCCAAACTAAATTTTAAGAGTGTACGTGTATGCTGTCTATAATGAAAGGTGATGATTTCAAAGAGAAAAATCCGTTTTATTTTTGAGGTTTTTTTCCCCCTCCTTTTTGATAAGAACGTCCCAATATAGGATTACGAGGCTATGAATATATTTTATGTGCAACAGAAAGTTGACAAATGTTTTATAAGAGTATTTCTTTTGGAATTATTATTTTCTTAATTGATGCTTGCTAAAACTTACCTTTTTTTTTTTTATTAAGATCGTGGGTGTTTACTGATATCTTCCAAATTTAGTTAATCCACCTGTCATTTTACATCTAGGCACTGCAAATGAGCTTCGTCCGAGGGATTGCATGTGAAATAAGATGTAGTTGTACATTAGCGGTAACACAATTCTATTCAACATAAACTAAAGTTCAATAACAAATGAGTTTAATCAGTTAAATTGATTGTATTGATACAGCACTAACTTCCAGCATGTTCGGAGCTGGTAATGAGCCATTCATGATAATGTTTGTTAATAATTAGCAAGATTCTTTATGTTTTCTTAAATGTTGTGACATGATTTTACATGTTCTCCATGTTAGAGTTTGCTAGATTCAAGTTCATGATCATAGTTATATCTCTATGTAACAAGGTTTTTGGAATAGGAAAATGGAAGTTTTAATGAATAACCCAGTTCGTAATAATTAGTACATGGTTCAAATGACCCCTATTTTTACGCGCACGCGCATCTGTTGTGATGGATGCGCTTCTTGTTTATCATGTAAAATTGTATGGTGCGTGCGTGAACTGTGGTGCGTACAAAATGACAGCGTATAAAGGTCATTATTGTACTCGGTACAAATGACCTTTATCTGCACATGCGCAAAATTGTAATTACGAATTGGCTTTTTGAAATTGAAGGTTATAATTTATTATTATTTGGCTGAACTGCGAATGATTTACAATATTAAAACATACAATGAAAACTTACATACTAAAAAAAAATTATCAAAAAGGCATTACATGTCTAGGGTCCTGTAACATAAAGAGATAAATCAATCTTACGATTGATATCAATCGTAAGTCTATGGCAAACCATGTACTGAAGAGTTACAATTGATTGTAAGATTGATTGTATCTCTTTATGTTACAGGCCCCAGAATAGGTAAAGTTTAACATTATCCTAAGAAAGATATCATTATCATCGTCATTGAGTACGGTATTGTAGTTAATTGATGATCTATTTAAACCAGAATTTTTCGAGTGGATGATCAGATAAGATATCATAATGCAAATGCAAATATATCTAAATATAACAGTAATGTTGTAATGAATAACAAGGAATGAAATAAAGAACATTGATTGTTAGTGCCATCGTCAAAACTTTTTACATATACTTCGAAAGAGGTTTTATATATTTCCACACTGGCCTTTGGATAACGGTGGCGCCGAGTTTGTGTGTGGGTGGGTGTATGAGAGAGAGAGAGAGAGAGAGAGAGAGAGAGAGAGAGAGAGAGCACAAAAACAAAATTGTGTGTGTATGTGTGTGTGTGTGGGGGGGGGGGCTGATGAGAACATTATCTGTTTTTATCCCTTAGTCAGGGTATATAGGACACGTTAACACGTGCCGAACCATCTGCGTTTGACACGTCCCGTTGTTTCTAGGGAGGTATCACAATCTCACATTGATGAATCCATTACAGTTGTATTGATTCTACTGTTTTAAGTACTTATAGAGGTTAGATTTTGGTCTAAACGAAAGAGCTCAGAGAGGCAAGTTTTTATTTTTGTTTTTTTATTGTTCATGTTTTCATGATACATTTTTATTAGTGTTTTGAATACTATACCTTTTGCCAAGGTTTTGTAATTATTTATAAAATGCTATGAAATTTGATAACGCAATATAAACTTTTCCTCTGTGTTCAAGGTTCGAGTATCCCTCTGTTAAGTAGAGTCGTTGTCGGTGCTAAATGATCTGAAATAGTCACGTTTACACTGTGGAATATCAACATTTCTATATGCTTTTATTTGCAAGGAGCAAGAAACACGAATGTACCAACGAAACTTTTAAAAATAACAATACAAAACAAAATAACATAAAACAGAACCAAAACGAACAAACAAAGAATACATTAATGCTACATATACACAAAAAGTGTTAAACAATAGGTTAGTTTCGTCATGATAGCAAAAATCCGAGAAAAATCTGACGAAGAATCAAAGTTAAAAATTTATTATTTTTGTTTTAATAATCTTTTTCTTGTTTAAATTTAGACTGCTAAAGTCGATAACGATACATGTATGTGATACAGGGAATGCACAATATCTGTTACGCACAAAAATATTCAAAATTTTTAAAAATATTTTTAATTTTACTGATGCATTATAGGTGACATAAATGTCTTCATATGTGTCTCCCCGCTAAAAATGTATGTTTCAAAAAATTATCGGTAAATTGGAATTCTAATAAATGTGTTCTTTTTGTGTTATCAGGCATGTTTTTTAGGGCATGTTATATGAGTGTATGCTTACAGTGGCGGAGATGTGTTGCGTAATTCTATTCATCAGAGGGGGCGGTCTGTTGTTATGTCCCCCCCCCCCCCCATGACTAGAATTTCCTGCATAGTTCCGCCCATATGTTTATATATAGGAGAAACAAAATAAAAGAAGATTGAGGCAAATTTCACATTTTCGCCCGAAAGGGTTTCGCCTGCATGGAAATGATGACCTTTATCAAAATGCATCAAAGATAGCAAAGCAAAACACTAAGCGCTGGGTTAACCCTTTCATGACAGGAATTATTTAAGGGCTAAATTGATCATATTTTGTTCTTCAAATTGGCAACAAAAATATTTTTATTTAAATTGGTATATGGTTCTATGTAATGTAATGTCTTTGAAAACAACACCCATGGTTAGGAACTTTGACAAAAGTTGAAAAAATGCCAATTTTGATGAAAAACAATGATTTTGAACCTCTCAATGTGTTGCCAATTTAAGGATTTTAAAGCTTATTCTCCTTTTTAAAATTCGTGGCATCAAATATAATATGGTTATGCAACAAAAATAGACATAGTGCATGCAGAAATTTTTGCTCTGTCTACTCATGCATCTGGCATATTTTTTAGAGCTCTGAATCAAAAGTTATTGAACCCAACCACAAAATGTGGTCAGTTGTCTTGAAAGGGTTAAAAGATACATGCCCGGCTCACTTGAGGCGTCATTTCCCTTGCGTCAGTACCCTCTGCGCTAATCGAGCCTGTGAAAGTAATTAACCCATACGTCAGTCATTAAAAATATCACTCCTTCATGACGCGCTAAAGGTCATACCAGTCACTGAAGCTGTTCTATTAAACGTCAGCAACACTGACGCCTCCTTCTAGTAGAGATATAAAGATGGGGGGGGGGGGAATACAACTTTGGCAAAACATGTAGAAAGGACGAAAGAGAGAGAGAGAGAGAGAGAGAGAGAGAGATTCGGGGTTACGATAAAGAAAAGAACGAAAACGACAAAAGAGGAGGAAACAATGTATTATCTATCCCGAAGCTGAAGCCTTATATATATATATTACATCATTGGGTAAAGCATCTTCTACCGAAGAGAATGATATCAAGCTCATTGAATTTGGTAAAATAATTTTGATTCTATGCCCGTTTGTTAAAATACAGTCATTTTCAAATTTCACATGTTTTTTGCGACCGATGAGAGTAGAATTGTGTCGGGAATGGCGTTTCATATGGAATGTACAATAATTAGCGTCGTTTCCTCTTTCCCGAGCTACAGCTGAGTAAAATCCATTCCCGATACGATCTTACACTCATCGGTAACAAAAATCAAGCGAAATTTGAAAATGACAGAGTTTTAAGAAACGGGCATAGAACCAAAATTACTCAACCAAATTCAATGATCTTGTTATCATTCTCTTCGGTAGGAGATGCCTTACCCAATAACGTAAAAAAGATATATAGTTTTTGAAGGCAATATACTGACAATCCGCCTTTCCGCTTTTTTGGGGGGACACCCGGTATATATATGTATATATAGATATATATATATATATATATATGTATGTGTGAGTGTGTGTGTACGTGTGTGCGTGCGCGCGTATGTGTGTGGGGTGTGCGGTGTGTGCGTGTATAACGGCAGACGCCTCTTTGACAGAATATTAACCCAATGCCTACGGGAACAGGGTTGTCCCTGTATTAAGCCCTTTGGAATTAGAGAATTCAGTAGTCAACAGGTTAATTACACAGAGAAGTCAATGATAATGTAATTGCAGGGCCCTCAGGGAGAACAGTATATAATGCTGATGAGGCTACCCTGGGTAAACATGACATATTATTAGTATCATTATTACTATTACTGTTACTATGATTAGTATTAGTAGTATTATTATTATCATCATCATTATTACTAAAAAGAAAAACGCTTTGTTTGACGTGCAGTAGACCATTATGCACATTTATTCTAATATATAACATATGCATGCACAATTTTTATACATTATCTACAACAACAGTATGCCTATCACGTGTCTGTTCTGTTTGGACTTTCGGACACTGAAAATTTGAAGGTGTAATGAGCTGCAGTCAAAATAGGGTCCAAAGTCTGATTTATTGATCACTGAACTGATGAAATACTTAATTAGGCAAAATGCGGTTTTCTAATTCTGGTTAATCATTAAACGACTTCCCAAGTCAGAACAATAGTTTGCATGAGCAATATACTGAAAGCTGCCTGGCTCACGGTTGTGTTGCCATGGGTGCACTTCTTCGTTTGATTTCATTTCATTCCTGTGTTGTCATTATCACATACCATAACTATTGTTTTTCTGTTTATCCCTTCTTAGAAATGCTCCCCATGGAGCGGAGAATGTGCACTGTAATAGCTGAATTGTAACTGAGTCCTGTGACCGCTGTTGAACACACTGTAAAACGCTTCATGTTCGGTTTAAAAATAATGTTAAAACTAGATAAAACAGATATAATCATTGCTATCACTGTAACCCTGTTCTTTTCGGTTTTGCAATTATCTACTGAAGCCTTTAAAATCTTTATTCCCTCATTCTCCTCGTCATCAAAGGCTAGACCCTTTTCTTTATCATCCTCTTCCGCAATCTCTCGTATTGCAGTAGCATCCTTAAATTCAATATTATTCATCTTTATTTCACATCTCTTAGAAATGACAAAACATGAATACGATCAAAGATAAACAATAGTTATGGAATTCTACATAAAAACAGATAATAAATAAATAAACGGGGGAAAAAAACAAAGCGATGACCAATGATGGAGTGGATGTGGATGTGACCTAATAAAAGTATTCGAGCTGTAATCACACATTTCAAACAATAGTAGTATTATAGGAGGAAGAGTTGAAGTGGTAGTAGTAGAAGTGGCGGTCATAGTATTACTAGTATTAGAAGAAGAAGAAGAAGAAGAAGAAGAAGTTGTAGTAGTAGTAGTAGTAGTAGTAGTAGTAGTAGTAGTAGTAATAGTAGTAGTAGTAGTTGTTGTTATTGTTGTTGTTGTTGATATAGGAGCAGTGGTGCTAGTAGGAGCACCAGTAGAATTAGTAATAGTAGTAGCAGCAGCAGCAGCAGCAGTAGTAGTAGTAGTATTAGTAGTAGTAGTAATAGTAATAGCAGCAGTAGTAGTAGTTGTAGTAGTAGTAGTAATAACAGTAGTAGTAGTAGTAGTAGTAGTAGTAGTCATAGATGTTGCTGTTGCTGTAGTAATATTGCCGTTGCTGTAGTAATATTGATGTTAGATTTAGTAGATGAAATAATATCCGTTTTATGTTAAGTGGAAACGTTGGAACATTTTTTTTTAATGACTGGGTGGTTATGACTGCATTGAACATTCTCAATTATGTACGCTATTGCCATTCCCGTTGGACCTCAGAAGCCACAAACAAACATCCCATAAAACAGAGACCAGGTATGTAGATCACAGAGTATTCGCCTTGACTACTATGTAATCAAGCAACAACGTCACCAGGGCATCACAAATGGATACACATATAAAAGACTTCGGACTCCATAGAACACTTCAAGTGGTTGCCTCTTTAGTCTGTAGCTCGATATCATTTATGTCTGAGGATCACGTAGGATTTTTATATCTCCTGGAGCATTCCGACAAAAGTCATCATCCTTGAGAAGTGAGATTTATTTGAGACACCAAGCATTGCGCAGCTAAGGTAAGAATTAATGGTAAAACATCTTGGAATGGTTATCCTATTACGAATTTATGTATATTTTTTTTGAAAATGCAAATGGTGAAGCTAGAAGTAGGTAACTTGGTTTTTAACCCCCCCAAAAAAGAAAGAAAAAAAAAAGGTTCATAAAAGCCGACCGAGTTGTCCGCACTGAATATTCTCTTTCGGTTTTTATTTTAAAAGGTCTTCTTCTTCTGTTAACAATTCATTTAAGGATTACATATGAGTCTTAGGCTCTTAGCAAATCAGTTGTTAAAAGGTACATTGAATAGAGCGGAGTGATCAAAGAGAAAGAACTCCAGTTTTATTTCTCGGATGTTGTTAAGAAAGGTAGTATTCCTCACCACACTAACATTAAATAATTTTAATTTTATTTCATGCGTATTATAGGAAACAAAAATGAATCATTCTTACACATTGTCGTCATTATAAGTATACACAAGAAATTTTATTAAAACAATTTCGGAATAATTGAAGATGAATTTCAAGAACATACACACTATGTATTGTTTAAAAAATCTTGTGCAAGTCGAATAGAAATTTGGATGATTCCTACCTTTTTCTAATAAAAATGTAATAAAAATGTAATCGACTTGATAGAGTGACAATGATTTTTAATGAAATAAATCTATTTCACAAATTCATTCAGCACCGCGATGTAGGAACAACACAGTTGAATATCTATATCCAAGTTAAATTTCCGATGGTGAAGATGACAATACAGAGTGTATATTTAAAAAAAGGTTACACTTTTGAAAAATCTGTCAAAATTACATTTCAAAATATTTAGAAGATTTTTCATATCGATAGATTCCCAATAGTTTCATCTATCAAGTGCCCCCCTAACAAAACATTTTTCGTTCACGCTTGGGCAAACACTGACTGTTTTTGTCTAGATTGTGAAAAATTACTTGCGCCAGATTGAAAGAAGAGGGAAAATTAAACCAGCAGTCCGAATAAGTACTCCCATTCAAACAGATTGCTCTTTGCCATAAATTTATAATTATGTTATGATAGTCTTCGAATTTTGTGGCAATTTTCTGTCATAATTTTAATGATTTCATGGCTTTATGCATGAGTGAGAATTAATAATGTGTAATTACTTCAAGATGTTTTTAAGCACAGTATTCACAATACACATAAACATCAAAACCACATTACATGGTTAATTGAATGATTGATTAATTGATTGAAAATTGATTAATTTGGCGTTCTTGATTGAATGACTGGTTTGGAAGAGCTTTGGTGTGTTTGTGAATGATATATTAAACTACAGAGTGATTGATTGATTAATTGTCAGAGTTGACCGACTGCCTGACTGGTTGATTGACTGATCAATGGTATGAGCAAATGATTAATTGATCAATCAATCTACTGAATGATTGATTGGTGATTAATTGATTACCTTATCGATTAACTGACTGACTGACTGGTTGAATGACTGACTGATGCATTGATTGATTGATTGATTGATTGACTGACTGACTGATCTATCGGTTGATGTACAGTATTGATGGGTTGATATTTGATTAATTGATTAATTAATTTATTTTTTTATTTTTTGATTGATTGATTGAATGATCTGAAGATGTATTAATTTGGTACTTTTCGTCCTGACTGAATGACCGGCATGTGGATTTGATGTGTTTGTAAATGATATTGTTTATCTGTGCTTAAATGATTTTGAAGTAATTAAACATTATTAATTCTCACCCATACGTAAAGCAATGAAATCATTATAGTTATGATAGAAAATCGACACGAAATTTATAGATTATCATAACATAATCATAAATTTATGCAAAAGAGCAATCTGTTTGAATTCAGACTGTTGGTTTAATAAGGTAATCAGTTAATCAACAATTAATCAATCGATTGATTGATCAATTAATCAATCAATTCCTCAAACCATCGATCAGTCAATCAACCAGTCAGGCAGTCTGGCAACTCTGTCAATTAATCAATCAACCACACTGTAATTTAACAAATCATTCACAAACGCATCAAAGCTCTTCCAAACCAGTCATTCAATCAAGTACGCCAAATTAATCAATTTTCAGTCAATCAATCAATCAATCAATCAATCAATCAATCTAGTAATCAATCATTCAATTAACCATGTAATGTGGTTTTGATGTGTATGTGTATTGTGAATACTTACACATTATTACACATTATTAATTCTCACCCATGCATAAAGCATTGAAATCATTACAATTGTGATAGAAAATTGACACGAAATTCCTAGACTATCATAACATAATCATAGATTTATGGCAAAGAGCAATCTGTTTGAATGGGAGTACTTATTCAGACTGCCGGTTTAATTTCCCCTCTTCTTTCAATTTGGCCCAAGTCCTTTTTACACTCTGGACAAAAACGGTCAGTGCTCGTCCAAGCGTGAACAAAAATTTGTCTTGTTAGTGGCACTTGATAGAAGAGACTATTGGTCATCTATCGACATGAAAAAATGTTCAAAATATTTTGAAATGTAATTTTGACATATTTGTCAAAAGTGTAACGTTTTTGTTGTTGTTGTTTTTTATACGCACAGAATGAAAGCGAGAAGTGTATCTTTTTATCACAGATTGTTTTCTTTGTAAAATAATTCGAAAATTAACAGTTTTCTCTATTTTTTTCTTTTCTCGAGAAACTCAGCAGTGTACTGAAGTTGTCTTTATTTCACAACTGACTCACATTTAAAATCTGAAAGTTTTTTTTTTCATTACAATAAAATTATAGTTCTCAAACTACATAGGATAATAGAAAACGTGTCTAGTAGCAACTCTACTTTGGATTCGATTCTAACAAAACATAGCTTGTCTTATTGGATTTGCGACTAGACATATTGCTTAAACATGGGGATTAACATCCAAGTCTATTTCCCCCCCAAATCTGCAAATCTGTAATATTCATACTACATCAATTCTTAAGAAGAAATAGTCTACATGCAAATAAGTTTTCTACACGTATTTGTATAATGTTAATTTTGCTCATCGGATACCTTTGTAAAAATGTGTTTTGCGGGAGTCGCCTAGAATTTAACTAATCTTGAAGAGAAATTCTACAATTTTTTTCACCTTCGAAGGGGCAGTTAAATACAGCTTTGAAAATCAAGACACCGTTGTTTCCAAGGAATAGACGTGTTTTTGTACTTAAAGATGGAACAGTTTTAGCAGTGTGAAGATACTTTTAATACAACAATTTTTAGTTGGCCCTAAAAAATATTGAATGCTATGGAGAGGGTCTTAAAGTATTTCTTAGAGTGAGAAAAATTAGGTGATAATATTCATATTCTGCCTCTCATTTCACCTCAGTTTGTAATGATTATAGCTATATAAATGCGTTTACATCAAGAGTACTCCAGCACATTTGTTCAAATAATGAATGGCCCAGTGATATTTCACTTTTAACCCTGAGAACCCAAAGTCTACTTAGTCAGTTCATCTTTTTAATCCCTGAGCTAAATTTGATTAAAACATTTGCTGAATATTTTTCGCAGTCCATCTATTCATTATCATACGTACTTGAGCCCTTTTTTTTTTGTACCATTGCCACATTGGTTCTCAAATTATCCAGATAATTAGATATTTTCATTTTTTTTACACTTTTCTGTCCTAGTGATCCTTTGTCCTCTGTCATCATGGTCCCAAAATCAAATCATCCGCTGGCGTATCTAGGGGCAGAGGGGGCACGTGCCCGGGCGGCACTTGAAGGGGGCGCAAAGAAAAGAGAAAGAAAAGGGGGAGAAATACCCCCCCCCCCCCATGTGGTCTTTGAGGGTTATTTGCGCCCCAGGCAAGGATAAAATGCATAAATGATGGTGTTTCGAAGGGTATGAAATGCGAAAATTTTCGAAGCTTTGTCGCTTTGCTCCATCGTATATGTTCAGGATCTAGTTATTTCGCGCCCCTAATTAAATCGCAAATATGGCGTTTTTAATGTGTTAACCATTAAATTACTCTAATTGCTGGCATAAGGCAGGAGCTTGTCACATTTTGCACCCCCGAATAATATAATATAAGTGCATAAAAAGCACTTTCAAAGTAGAACGTTCGAAAGAAATCATAACATTGCCTTTCAATTACCTTGCTCAATTCCTCGAATACATTTCTGCAGGGTTTTCATTCATTTTCGCCCCCCCCCCCCAATAGGAGTATTCAAAATTTCAACAACAAAAAAAATATATATATATATTGCTAGGTTGCTGTTTTCCCTTGGAAATTTTTTCTAAGGGTAAAATACATAAGGGTAAAATACAATTCTGAGGGGTGAAAAGAAAAGAAAAGTCTGCCGCTCGGTCACGTTGCTCCCTCCCTTATACAATAATTCACCAAATTTGGGCTAACAACCCCGGATTATGTGCATCAAAACTCATTTTCACGTAGTGCCATCATTTCTAACTGGAAAACGCTCATTAATCTGAGTTTGGGCAAGGGGGGGGAGGGTCGAATTGATAGTTTGCCCCGGGCTCCAGAATACCTAGATACGTCACTAAATTCATCTACCAGTTCTTTTAGGTCATTTTCATGTTTTTAAGCATGATAGATATTTGAGCAAAATAGGGATAAGATTTTCTAATGATTGACAAGTTATCGTGGTGACGAAATATTTTCACTTTTCCTATCAAGTGACTTCTGACCTCCAGCTACAAAAACCCAAAATATACTCGATTTATATTTATTGGTGGAAAAAAAAAATGTTTTATGGTTCTCAACGTACTGCGATAACAATAAATTGGAGGATCGGACGGTCGGAAATACCGACAACGTGAAAATATAAAAGAAGATGAAATTACTTTAATATATGTGAATGTAATTTTTAGACTTAATATAAGTAGTTCTAAATGATAAAATCTATATCTTCCATGCTTTATTTTTAGTTTCAATTACCATCTGTATCTAGTACAATCATTGAACTATATCATTACTGTTAATGAAAAGTACAACAGTCTGACAGTTGACTGTCTTCTTAATCTATTCATGGGAGCATCGCCTAAAATATTTTGAATAGGGTGTCTGTCTCATTTACGGAAATGTTAACCAAAGTTTTTCAGTAAGCAAAAATGATTGAAAAGATCAGTAGTTGCAATTTGACGACAAGGCTCTAATATTCCAAAGTTAATGTCTGAACAGAGCGGTTCCATCACCACATCCTCACCCCTCACCCCTCCGCCTCTTCTAGCGACGACCCTGTTTATTTGATTTGTAATATGATTGCTTAAGCTCAGCAGGGTGGTTGAATATTAAACATCATAATAACTTGATTATATTATCGTGAACCACATCCTTAATCACATGCTCCGTGTTTAGAGATCGACTATATACCCTCATAAAAAGATGATGAAAATGGATAGTACGAAAGGAAAACCAAATTCCACCATAAATATCGGTGTAATCAGTACTAGATTAAATCAACCATTCAATTCAATTCAAATTAACATTTATTTTCTTCCATTGATATTGCAACATTCAACATTTGTTCAGATAGTACAATTTTCATGCATATAAAGTAATATCAGTACAATCAAGAACAAGTTACATAGGGAAGAAGGCGCAGTCCCAATAAGCCAGATGCTTGTAGCGGGTACGCCTGAATACACAATACAATTTAATTTAAAACATGAAAAGAGGAAAGGGACAGACAGAGAGAGGGAGAGACGAGGATAGGGAACTTGGAGTAAAGGGAAAGGAAGAGGACTGCAACATAGTAATAATCATCATAATGGAGTTGTATGACATGCATGGATAATACAGTGGCAAGATATACGGTGAGAGTAAAACATCGAAATATTCACAGGCATTCTTACAAAAAAGATACTGGAAACAGGTTAGAATGATAGTAATCGAGCATAATACATAAATAAACAAGCAGGGCATCATGAACTATAATCCGATATCATACACTTTTTTAGCTTCCATGAGAAGCTTAACAGAGACGCAGAATTTCTCATGGATGCAGGTAAATCGTTCCAAAGCTTAGGGCCGGTGAAACGGATATTATGTTGAAAAATAAGTTTACGGTGTTTGGGAAAATAGATTTCATCGGTTGATCTGGTACCATACTTATGAATATCTGAAACACGTTGGAAAAGGCCACAGAACTGGGAAGGTAATTGTGAGTTTAGACATTTATATAACAAGGTACCCTGAATATCATTGTAATCAATACATATATGATAAGTAAAAAAAATAGGCTATTACGTTTTGCTCAATTCGACACCTTGATCCATAAAATTTTGGATAACTGAAAAGCAGTATTTGCCAAATTTGCCTCTGCCCAAGTTTTGAATCAAATGGATGGTCAACCTAAGATTTGATTAAGATTAAGAATTTTCTCTATTCAAACTGAAATCATTCAAACATACAACTCCTGCACACGATTGCTCCCAAACTTACGCACAGGCGATGTTGACTTTCTTTAAATATAAATCATTAGTGCTCAGTCATCCATGGTAGCATATAGGTGAGAAACACACAATATCAAGTACTATACGATTATGATATAGTATAAATTTCATTTATTATTTTGGAACTATTGGGGCTTAAATATGGGTTGACACTTTTCTTAGAACTCACACAGTTTAGACGGTAATCCATCCATGTCATTGGGTGCTCGTTTTATTAAAGCCCAACGCACACTATACGATCGGTCTACGATCCGATTTCTGAAGAAAATGTAATATCATATGATATTAACATTTAAACACATAAAATATTTTTGATTGAGGTTCTTAGTAGTCATATAGATAGTAAAGTCGAAAGTACGGCCTATTGCGAGCTTTCTAGTTAGAGGAAAGGCCATATTGGATCCTAGTCTTAGTGACGTCAGAGCAGTCCTACGATTATCTACGTTTTGAAACTGATTTGGCCCTTATTCTGATTATGAGGCCAACATTGCACCGAAATCCAATGTTTAGTAATCATATTATCATTCAGAACCTGAATCAGGTACATTTTATTTGTTAAAATGGCAATATGTAATGCTATTGCGATTTATTTTTAAAATTGGATCGCAGTCGATCTTATGCCCACCGCACACTATACGATCGGTCTACGATTCGATTTTTAAAGAAAATGTTATAGCGTTAAATATAAACAGTTAAACACATAAAATATGTTTGATTGAGGTTCTGAATAGTTGCATAGATACTAAAATCGAAACTATGGCCTATTACGAGCCTTCTAGTCGGAGGAAAGGCCAAGTTGGCTCCGAATCGTAGTGACGTCAGAGCAGTCCTGCAATTGTCTACGATTTAAAACTGATTTGGCCCTAATATTCCGGATATAAGGCTGACACCACACCATATTCCTATTTTAAGTATTATTATTTTGAATATTATTGTTCAGATCCTGAATCAGGTAGCTTTCATTTGTTAAAATGCCTATATTCAATGCTATTGTGATTTATTTCCAAAATCGGATCGTAGTCGATCGTATAGCGTGCGGTGGGCTTAATAGATACTTTTGTTTATTTTAAAGACATTAAAAGTTAATCAGTATGCCAACCTGTACTTTGACGTAAGAAAAGATTTCATCAGACGAACTTTTCGTTTAATAATATTCCTAATGGATCCAAATACTTTACATTGTTTGCTCCACTTTTGTTATCGATATACAAAACACATTCATATAAAAAACACATTTATATAAAAAAACACACTCATATAGGCCTAATAGCTTCTGGAGAGGATTAACATGTTGTATGAATAGCCCAGCTCATTTTCTTACTACATTGAAGGCTTACCTTTTTGCCAAACGCCTCGTAACGAACTATTACATTCATGTGTTACAAGTTATTGTATTCAATAGCTAGAATGCAGATTGCATACATCGCGCACATTAAGTGTCGCTATGACGGGAAAACAAAACGTTTTGTCCAACCTAACATGGTCTAACATATGCAACTTGTATTCTGGCTATTGAAATACGATAACTTTTTTCAGGACAGTGAAAGTGAGTTTTCCACTTGTCAAACCTGTATAAATGTTAATTCATGCATTATACAAAAATTACTTGTTAGCGTCAACTTTACAGGACTGGTGTAAGTTCTTGTTAGAAAAGAATAATAATGTCAAATTTGAAAATATATCAATATCTGTAGGATCGTGCTTTTTTAACAAACTTGATTGTTAATAAGTAGAAAATATGCATTTCATAATGTCTCTTTTACTGGCTTCTTTCATACAAGAAACTGTTTATATCATCTCGAAAATATATTTCCCATAATTTTAGTGCAATTTGGTTGCTCATGGCTTCTAATTTAGACATTAACTTGGTGATTTGTACGTTCTACATCAAACATAATTATTACATATTATCTAATGTAGAGAGATGGTTTTGGTGTAAACCATTGGAACATGTTTTTTTAAATGAGACGAAAAACTGTCCACATGAGAATGTCTAATCTTCCAACGAACCCATAAAGCCACAATACTACTGTCGATTATATTCTAGAAATTCTTTTCTTATATGTGTGTGAAGTTTCAAATGTGTATAGTCTGAAAAATGACAATGAAAAGGTCTATAGCTGGAAAGGAATTTAAATCTGAATCTAGATAATGCGCCAACTCATGCCTACATTGAAAGAATGAATCTAGTAAATGAATATTGAACTTTGGGTACCATTTTAATCTCCCTTAATAATTCACCCCCCCCCTCTCGCGCGCTCTCTCTCTTCTCTTTATATATATATAAATATATATATATATATATATATATATATATATATATATATATATATATATATATATATACATATATAGTGGAAGAGATGGACTATGAGACGGTCGTAACTTTTATTATCATCCTTTATTTGTCAAGCTTTCGATCTATGATATTCATCAGGACTGTATAAAAACACAAAATGATGGCTGACATTTACATCGGAATAAACATTTCACTATCTTACAATTGTTAAGTATTTATCATAATGATTATAATTATAATCATGTAAATTATTATTATTATTATCATTATTATTATTATTATTATTATTATTATTATTATTATTGCTATTACTATTATTATTATTGCTATTATTGCTATCGCTATAATTTTCATCAATACTATTATCAGTAGTAGTAGTAGTAGTAGTAGTAGTAGTAGTTGTTGTATTATATTGTTCTTATTGTTATTATTAACATCATGATCATAGTACATCTCTTCCTCTATACCTTCTACTAAAACAACTATGAGTGACCACCAGCGTTGCGTTCGAGGAACATTTCTCGCAATATATAATAACATACTCCTCTCGTTTTATTTTTCTCTTTGTCTTATTCTCTTTCGATTTTCCATCTCCTTCACTGTTGACATGTACTCTGTTCTACCGTCATCATATTTGCATACCGGGTATGCATGTCTCTGTATCCTTCTCTTTGCATCAGAAAAGAAGGCGATATCAAAATCCATTGTTTTCTGTAATACGAAGATGTTTGACAGGAATGAAATTCATTATATTAATGTAATTGCTTAATTCATTTTCATTTGTTTGTATAACTCCGTTAAACTGTCTAATGAAACGTGTACGTATCTTAATAGATGAATGTGCTAACATAGTATAGGCCATAAAGAGTACTTTATGATTTGGCACACTGTGGAGACATTTTAAAGCAAACCACAGTAGAGAGATGCATTGTTTGTCATTTATTCTTCTCTCGGCGGTGCAGTAAGTTTTTCCAGAACCACAACTTTACCAGAACAAGAAAAAAATAAAAAGAATGGAACAACTGAGACGACTACAGTTTGACTTAGGTTTTAAAATGACTATTTGCTGCACTTTTTAGATAATTCTAACAACATTATCGATAATAAAATGACAATTTTTTTTTTTTATTCATAGCGTTTCAGTTAAGGTTGATAGACACAATTTAAGTTCCAGACATGGTTGAGGTTAATTCTTCATTGTGCCTTTTATCTTATGTGTGAAATATGTGTTTAAACCTAATCTCTATTGTTTGTTAAGAATATGTGGTGCAATCTCGCGATTCGTAATGAATACACGCTTCAAAACACAGATTAGATAAGGTCTATATGAATTCATAAAATACAATGATACCGAATTGATGGGGTATCATTTAATTCAACGAACTGTGTATTCCATGCCAACTTCAAAAGTCATTAACTTGCCTTATCACTGGAAAATAAATTTACCATTCACTTACGGATTCAGCAAATAACTGCAAAGTTCAGATTATTAAAATGTATGTTTAACAAAGCCTTGTATCTAAATGCAGAGAGACATGCGACACCATTTGGACAAGAAAATGTCTCCCAAACCATTTAGAGAGACAGTATGTATAAAGATATGAATCCTATTTCTTTAATAGTTAAATTATTCTTTTAGCGACATGAAATTAATAAAATTGAAAGTGATAATCATTCTGCAGTTTACATCTAAGTTGGGAAAATTTCACGTTCATGATCACAGCCTTTAAGGTTAGGCCAAAGGGTCAGAAATATAATAGGACAATGGCACAAAAATACCATCATTTGCTAAAAGACAAACCTTTGACCAACAGATATAACATTGAGAAAAATCATAAAAATATATTTCTGTTAATTTACTCGGCCGGAAGGTACGTCAGTTCACTTGAGGTCTTCTAATGTATATCAGGACCGTTGATTATAATCTCGTTTTATTTGATGATATTCGCGTGTTTGTTTATCCATTGCTAAGATACAATCTTAGGTCCGTAGTACGTTATAGACAGTTGTGAAACCACTCATGCGTCTGCATTAAGTTACTCCATTGTATCAAACATAAGTTCATAGGACAATAGTTTTCAGGTTATGATTATGATGATATGGACGTTGACTCATGTAGATAATATTTGTGTTAGAAGTACTGTTACCATTGTATTATCATTGGATAAATGGCGTCACCAGAAGAGAAGATCTATTCCATCTACAATAAAAAAAAAAAAAAAAAAAAAAAAAAAAAAATTGCTCCGGTGTTTATTCAGTTAGTGTCAGTATAGCATAGCTACACTAAATAAGTTGCAAACTGCAAACTACATTGAAAAAGCACATCAGTAAATGACTTTTGATAAGACCGACACAGAAACTGTTTAAAAAACGTTTGGATACTTGGGATATATTTTTCTGCAGACGTAAATATAAAAGAGGAGATGAATTATAAAAACATTTTAAGTAAAATCAAAAGATTATTAGGCTTGTATAAACAGCGCGATTTGACCCTTACTGGTAAAATTAAATTGTTGAAGGCACTTGCCTTATCTAAACTTATATATGTCTCTTCTGTACTGTTGGTACCAGCTTGGGTTTATAAAGAAGTTGAAAACATTTGTTTTGATTTCATATGGAGAGGATGAGAAAATTAAAAGAAAATATTCTTTATCTAAATCATAGCCATGGAAGTTTGAAAATAATGAATTTTAGAGATATTATTAAGGCACAAAGAATAATGTGGATTAAGAGACTAATTTATGAAGACAGTAATATGAAATGGGGAAAAAATATTTTGGCTATATATTCGAGTCATATGGAGAAAAAATTATATTTTTATGTGATTAATAATTGACTATGATATGAAAAATATTCATATTCTGGCGCCTACATTGTACTTAGAATATTTGAATATTTGGCATGACTTAAGAGAAAACAGAATTATCACTAATGACTCAGGAAATCAAATTATTTGTAATGATACTTTAATCCGTTTGGCCGGAAATTATTTGAGGCTAATATATTTTAAATTAAGCATGTTTTAGACAAAGAAGGCCATTTAAGGCCAGTTAGCTATTTTCTACTAAAAGGTCTTGATGCCAACGATTTATTCTTTGTTAGTAACATTTATATAACATTGCCGGTGAATTTGAAAGAGAAAGGGGGAAAAAGACCAAGAGATAAATGACAAGATCGATTACTCGGAATTGATGTATAAAGTACGTGATAAATTGATATTATATAAAGGACTGACTTCTAAATTATGTCATAAAAGCTTTTTAAAGGAAACCTTTGCATTAAGACAAGCGTAAATAACACATATGAATAATAAATCTGGAATTGCGACTTGCTTTTTCACCCCGATATTATTTCAGTTTAACCCGTTGACTACTGAATTATTTCATTTCCATAGGCATAATACAGGGGTCACCCGGTTCCCGTAGGCAATGGGTTAAATTATTACATAGCATCCTATATTGTAATGATAAACTGTATAGATTTGGCTTTTTATCATCTAACTTATATGTTCTTTTTGTGGAAAAGAAATTAAAGTTACCATTACTTATTTATGAAGTGTCTATTTGTTTAAAAAATTGTGGCAAAAAAATAGGGGAACAAACGAAATTGATGCACTTAAATACTTAAAAATGGGAGGAAATTTAAGGTGGATTAGCTGGAAAATAAAAATAATACATGTCAATTAATAACTTAATCATACTCATAAAATTTATGATATGCAATGCAAAATCAAAAGGATCAACCCCCCCCCCCAAAAAAAAAAAAAATCTATAATGCACTTTTAGAAAGTAAAGACAATGAACGGCAAAAAGCAATAGCTCGACTTAAGTTAAGTCAACATATAAAAAAATGAATTATTTTGAATGTTGGACGGAAGGAGGACTAACACGATAATATTACAAACAGCTTAACAGGGCCCGTGCCATCAAAATGCAAGTTGATAACCTGTTCTTATGTAGTCCTACATACATCTCACATTTTGATATTTAAACTTCTAAATATGTTTCATAGATTTTAAAATATTTTTTGGATATAATTTTCTAAAACCTGCTAAGCCCCACCCTAAAAAAAAAAAAAAAAATCCTCCAGATCACTTTCCCCCTGTCACATCATCTGTCAATCATCAGTGAACTAATTGCGAGTTTGCAAGTGAAAGTGGTATTTAACTTTGTCAAAGCTGACACCTGTTACAATACAACATAAAATACCAACATAGGCGTTGCTATGTCAGACATGCTGTAGCATCAGCAGGAAAACAAAGCGTGTGCTGAGCTGGGGGACCACTGTCTATTGTATTCATGGCATTGTAGAATAGATAGTAGTATGTAATATCCCCCAGCTAATCCCACGCTTATAATATAATTGCATGATTTCATACAATACCTCCTCTTTCCCTTTGTTTTCCTACTGATGCTACAGCATGTCTGACATAGCAACTCCTATGTTGGTATTGTATGTTGTATTGTAACAGGTGTCAACTTTGACAAAGTTAAATACTACTTTCACTTGCAAAATCGCAATTAGCTCGCTGATGATTGACAGATGATGTCACAGGAGGGGGGGGGAAGTGATCGGGGGGAGGGGTACGCATTCTCATGTGTTTAAAGTGGATTATCTATTACAAGACCTTGTAAAAATGACACTTTTTTATGTTTGGATCCATCACCCCCCCCCCCCCCCTCCCATACCCCTCTTCGTTTGAATCTTTATGCCGCCATATTGCGTCAAAACCTAAGTTGCATGATTGGCGTGTATCTTTAAAGTCTATCTATTAAATTCAAATTTTGCTTTTGCACTGTCAAGTAAATCCTAGTCAATTAAAAACATGCTGCACCGTAAAACGTCCTGAAGGGGCCATATATAATATATATATATATATATATATATATATATATATATATATATATATATATATATATATATATATATAATGAAAGAACTGTCACTCTGAGACGGTCGTAGCTTTTATTGTCCTCCTTTATTTGTCAAGCTTTCGATCAATGATCTTCATCAGGAGTATAAAAACACAAAATGTTGGCTGACATTTACATCGGAATATACATTTCAATTTCTTACAATGGTTAAGTACTAATCAATATAATTATAATAATATTAATTATGTTATTTATTATTATAATGATTATTATTATTATCATTATTGTTATTGTTATGTCTGTTATTATTATTGTTATTATTATTAGTAGTAGTAGTAGTAGTTGTAGTAGTAGTAGTAGTAGTAGTAGTAGTAGTAGTAGTAGTAGTAGTGGTGGTGGTATTATATCTTAAACATCATCATCATTATTATACATTTGCATATTTTTTAAAAGAATAAATCAATGTGTGAAAAGATACTTGCATGTCTATATTTACAAATCTGTTTCTGTAAATAATATTTCTATGAATATTTGCAAACTATACAGATAATGAGTGTGAATGATGACCATGTGGACAAGGTTGTCGTGGTAACTAGTCGGTGTTGCTTTTTAAGGTGACAGGGGCTTCTCTGGGGATCTATATGAAAAGTACACAACCTGTTAGCTTCACTTGTTGTTTCGGTATATACAAGTTTGCATTTGCATTAATTGCATGGATATATAGCATGATACAATATAGTATGATACAACACAACATAATATAATACAACACAATATAATGTAATAAAGTATAGTGTAATGTAATACAACATCGTATAGTCTAATACAATATAGTACAGACATAGCATAGTGTAATGTGGAACGAGAGGGAGAGATAGAGAGGGGGCAGAGGAGTCCAGGGAGGAGTCCAGACTCTTCTGTCTGGACTCCTCTGCCCCCTCTCTGCCTCTCCCTCTCGTTCCACATTACACTATGCTATGTCTGTACTATATTGTATTAGACTATACGATGTTGTATTACATTACACTATACTTTATTACATTATATTGTGTTGTATTATATTATATTGTGTTGTATCATACTATATTGTTAACCATATCAGACATCTGAGCAATGCAATTTTTACATTTTATTGCACGGCTTTGACAAGCCAACAAAATTGCGGGCCGATAAATTGTTTATTGCCCGGTTTCGAAAGTCAATGGAATTTTGCGTGTTAAATAGCGGGCAATAAACTGTATTTTTTACAATATTTTCGAGTTTGCTCTAGATGTCTGATTCTGTTAACAATAATGATATGGACTGGCTACTTTCGGGGGATACAACATTAATTGCCCTCACTAGAATCGTATTGCCCTCGTTCCTTTTATAATTTAGGAGCACTGTTCATTCTTGTATAATTTAGGGCATTGGGCCCCTCCTACCCCCTGCTCTACTGCCTCAATATTGTGCTGATATCAGTAGGGGAATGTATTATTATGAAGCCTCTCTGATTATTTGGGGCTATATGTATAAGGCTCCTTTGTGGACTTCATACATACCCATATATATACTTGATATATACCAGTATCTACCGATGTCGCATTTATCAGAAAACAAAAGGGGCACTTATTTCTGAGGTTAAAAGGGGCACTCATCAGAAGGTAAAAAGGACACCTATTAGAAAGAAAAAGGGGCTATATGAAGAAAAGGGGACTTATCAGCTATGAAAAGGGTGGGGTACTTGACAAAGTGAGGGGGCACTGTGCCCCCTGCCCCCCCCCCCTTCCCCGGAGCGCTGCCTCTGATCATCAAAGCATTGATAAAGATATGATGGTAATTTGAACTTAAGTAAAGTATGCATATCGATACAGGGGCGGCGCCAGGGTATTTTAATAGGAGGGGCAAGACGACCTAAAGATGACGTCATATTTTTCTCCATTAAATAGCAGGGGTAATATAGAGTTATATGTTTAAGACCTCTCTTTTTAATACTCCTCTTTCTTCTTTCTTCCCTTTTCTTCCCTTTTCTTCCTCCTTTTCTTCTCTTTTCTTTTTTTTTTCTTTTTTCACTACTTGAAAAATCATAGGGGGGGGCGGTCGCCCCCTCTGCCCCCCCCCCTGTAGCGCCGCCCCTGTATCGATATCATGAACAGAAAATGGAATTAAAGATCACATTGAACACGACAAAATGATGGGAAAATATATTTTACATAACAGCAAATTGAATAGAGAAGATATAACACAAAATAATAGAAAAAATAAACACTAATAAAATATTTAAAAATAGAGAAAAACCTAAATAAATATGAAAATTTAAACTTTGAATTGAATTATGTATGTTCAGAACGTTTTTTAATGGCGTCATGATTTTTTTGGAACGCCTCTTAAAAACAGCTTCTCCACGGTTACATGACGCAGTAAAGATAAGAGAATTTGCGGGCGGAGCGCGCGGCGAAATTGAAGTCTGACCGTGTAAAATCTTTTGTATTTCATTGTTTGGAAGGTTTCATTTCCCGAGCTTGGCTCTTACTGGGCGCCGCGGCCGTTATGTAGCGGCCACCTCACTGAACAGGGTTGATTTTACATGGTACATTTTGAACCTTTAGAAGTTTTCTCTCTATACCTTGCTGCAAGGGCCACCTTTGCCCCCTAACTGACACATAAAGATGCGATAACTGACAGGTAATAGCCACTTTCTACCCCCAAAGTAAAATGATTCTCCGTCGCCCTTGCGCCCAGGCTTAACGTGATAGTGTAAAGCTCGTCGAGGCGATTCCGTCAGTACCTGCTCTAATCGAAATGACGCCTCATGTGAGCCCACCTTAACTCCATTAATACTTAATAGAGGCCAAATAGTTCTTTGTATGGTATAAGTTTAACGCAAGATCTTACTTTAATGAAAATTAAATTCTGTATATTTTGAATTATTCCTGTTTTTTTTTTCTCTCTCTTTAGAACAGACTATGGCTTCATCCACAAACATCGCAGTGTTATACATCTGCATCGGTGCCATTTTGTCACAAATGTGTGCAACTCAAACCACTGATATGTTTACTGATGCACCAACAGCAGCATCAGAAACCCCTGATATGTTTACTGATGCACCAACATCAGCACCCGAAACCTCTGATCCAAGTTCACCAACAGCAGCATCAGAAACCCCTGATATGTTTACTGATGCACCAACATCAGCACCCGAAACCTCTGATCCAAGTGCACCAACAGCAGCATCAGAAACCCCTGATCCAAGTGCACCAACATCAGCACCCGAAACCTCCGATCCAAGTGCACCAACAGCAGCATCGGAAACCCCTGATCCAAGTGCACCAACATCAGCACCCGAAACCTCTGATCCAAGTGCACCAACAGCAGCATCAGAAACCCCTGATCCAAGTGCACCAACAGCAGCATCGGAAACCCCTGATCCAAGTGCACCAACATCAGCACCCGAAACCTCTGATCCAAGTGCACCAACAGCAGCATCAGAAACCCCTGATCCAAGTGCACCAACAGTAGCATCGGAAACCCCTGATCCAAGTGCATCAACAGCAGCATCGGAAACCCCTGATCCAAGTGCACCAACATCAGAACCCGAAACCTCTGATCCAAGTGCACCAACAGCAGCATCAGAAACCCCTGATCCAAGTGCACCAACAGCAGCATCAGAAACCCCTGATCCAAGTGCACCAACATCAGCACCCGAAACCTCTGATCCAAGTGCACCATCAGCAGCATCAGAAACCCCTGATCCAAGTGCACCAACAGCAGCATCAGAAACCCCTGATCCAAGTGCACCAACAACAGCATCGGAAACCCCTGATCCAAGTGCACCAACATCAGCACCCGAAACCTCTGATCCAAGTGCAATAACAGCAGCATCAGAAACCCCTGATCCAAGTGCACCAACAGCAGCATCGGAAACCCCTGATCCAAGTGCACCAACAGCAGCATCGGAAACCCCTGATCCAAGTGCACCAACTTCAGCACCCGAAACCTCTGATCCAAGTGCACCAACAGCAGCACCAGAAACCCCTGATCCAAGTGCACCAACAGCAGCATCGGAAACCCCTGATCCAAGTGCATCAACAGCAGCATCGGAAACCCCTGATCCAAGTGCACCAACATCAGCACCTGAAACCTCTGATCCAAGTGCAATAACAGCAGCATCAGAAACCCCTGATCCAAGTGCACCGACAGCAGCATCGGAAACCCCTGATCCAAGTGCACCAACATCAGCACCCGAAACCTCTGATCCAAGTGCACCAACAGCAGCATCAGAAACCCCTGATCCAAGTGCACCAACAGCTGCCCCAGGAACCCGTGATCCAAATGCACCATCGACCACTCCAAGCGAAATAACAACAAGGTCTGAGGTTACTGAAGAGGAAAGCTTCACAACAAGTCCCCCAGAGGAACCGCTTTCAGCTGGTGCTATCGCAGGGATTGTAATTGGGTCGGTGGTTGGAGCTGCAGCCATCGCAGGTGGTGTTGGGTACTTGATTTACCTCAAAAGTGCGACAAAGGTTGCTCCTGTAAGCAATAATATCGAAATAGCAAATATCTCTACAGACAATGTTGTTGAAGGGGACGACAAGACTAACCTTACTCCCCCAAATAACGACCAATCTCAAGCATGATTCAAATAATGACATGACCGTGTAGGACTGCATTTGCAATTTGTATTTCAATTCGTAATCTGAACCCGTCCTTATTATTACAGGAGTATGAGTGAGAGAGAATATTGAAACCACAAACATTTGGGCAACAGTCATCTCATTGTGATTTATATATCTCATATAGTATAAGCAAATGTGATGAATAAATAACATAGTACAGGCTATAAACGGATACGCAATGCCCAAACAATAGACGTCACTAACAAAGCATCAACAATGTGCTTGCTACTTACGTTCACTTTCAATATTGATAAAATGCAAATTGATATTCAGAAATAAGACGTCAGCCTTCCTCGATATTTTTCCTTTACACCTATAGTTATTTTTTTATGATTGCTTAGTGTTATCAAAAACTAAATTATATCTAATAAATGGTTCGTGATATCTCAGTTAGTTTTACAAGAATAGAATTCACAAAAATTTAAACATAAATATAATATGCTATTCACATTTACTTAGGGAACGGATTTTTCTATTGGGAAAAAGATATTATTACAGTTTTAAATGATAATGTAAATCTTTGAATTTTAGTAATCTTTATTGTGATTTTTTTTTTCTTGTAAATATTACATTATGGTATTTTATTGCATGACATTATACGACATCATAAAAGATATATGTATATATTTGTAACATTACACGTTCGTTGTAGCTACAAACGCAATCATAAAGAAAAAGACAAAAATCATTAATTTCATTAAAAGTGTATATAGGCATATATCGATATTCAATTCAATGTTCACAATTACAGTATATTGATTTCTACCATTCATTCAAGCCGTTATTTACATATCATGGTCACGACGTACAGTTGCATCATCCAATAATTCAACTGGTAAAAATAAAATGAAATAAGTAATATTTTCAAAACAGTTTACTTTTAATTTCTAAGAAAACAGTATTCAGAACTTTAATCTTGCATTATGTATTATTTCTATTTTTTCCTGAATTTTACAGTTTATATCTCATAATAGCACACGTCTAGGCTTTGTTTTGGCATTGAATTACGATAATGCCAAAAGGAAATATTATCAAAATATTGAACTAGCTTGCAAGATATCGAAAAATTACATTATGATACGTAATGATATTCAGCAAATGATAACAATATTGTTTGATGCTCTCCGTCTGAATTAATGATTTTTTTTTTCTCCCCAAAAAGAACACCTTGAGATTGTATTAAATTATTTGTAAAGATTCTAATTTTTTGTTGACCATCTTTAACATAGCATTGAAAACAGCGATGGATCCTTATGATTTTTTTTTTTACAAATGATGTTCTATTCATTTTACATTTTTAGGTAATCACGATTTTGTGAGAAATAAATTAACTTCTTTTGGACCTTGATCTTAACTGCCTATGGTTAAGATTTACTTTATTAAAATCTTCGTGTTTTTTGGTGTTGTTATAAAGTTGAAAAAAATATACATTGGATATTTCATGTTAAATGTATCTAGTCGTAACTTGGTCAAACTGGCCACGGGTTTCGTGTTTTGTTGGTCCAACTAGTTGGTCTAAGACCAAATCGATTATAATATGTCGTGTCATAGCTTTCAAATGGCTTTAAAAGCTATGATATGACAAAATAGGCGAAGGTCCGCCTGGGCAAATCTTCTCTTCTTCTTCTTCTTCTTCTTCTTCTTCTTCTTCTTCTTCTTCTTCTTCTTCTTCTTCTTGTTCTTCTTCTTCTTCTTCTTCTTTTCTGTCTTTCTTTCTTTCTCTCTTTAGGTGCATCGTTCTAAGAATTTAAAATTAAAAAAGTTCAAATTTTGTTACTTTGAGATTTGTCGAATTAGCATAAAATGACCCGGTAAATATGTAAATTGGAAATTTCGGAGTAATTCCATTCGTGAGAATATTCTTAATAGTCCATATCAACTGTATACATTTATCAATGACGAATATTCCTATTAACAAGAATTACCACTAAAAATGTGCGTTCCAAAGTTAATTTTTGGGGGTTTGGGGTCTACCCCGGCTAAGTCTATAAAAGTGAGAAAATTGACTAAAATCGATAATTCCATTCCTTCGACCAGTGCACATTTATCATTTAATTATCTATTACATTTTTATTTAAAATACAGACTATAATACCGTTCAGAATAAAAAAAAATACTGATTTCCAAGTACGCCTTGTAAGGAAATACGTAAATAACATGAAATATAAGCTATACCAAAAATACATAAAATGCAAGAAAATATGGAAAATACATTAATTAAAAGAATAGGATAACTACAGCAATATCTGTCAGGGTTAAAAGGGAAAGGGGGAAAGAGATTGCCTGTTTTCACCTGACTTATATATATTTTTAGAAAGATTGGTTTACCCTTTAATACATTATTACTTCCTTATTTCTTCAAATAAAGAGATTTTGAACACAATCAGACAAAAAATAAATCACGTAGAGATATGTCAATTGACACCTTCTAATCACTCTTTAAGATATTGATCTGTCTGTGTATCATTCATTACACAAAGTTATCTCTATATGATATACTATTTATTACCCATTATCAAGCACCATTAACGAATTTTAATGTCTGATTCTTTTATGAGAAAATACTCTACCTCAAAGCTTCAAGTGTTTTGGGAGTGTTGTGGCCGTTGTCGTGGTGATTATTGCACGTGACCTAAAATTAAATGTGGCACGCCTACAAATACATCATCCTGCTCTCACCAACGATCACTCAGATTGAATCCTTATGGTTAGCTGTAACAGTTTCCGTGATCCATCCGATACTTTGCAATACTAAAAAGGACTTATATATTTCGGAATATTTTACCGAAAATAGTGTATGAGGTAAGTTTGTGCTGGTAGTAATGACGCATTTTGGTCTTGTTCATCACTAGGAAAGAGTGATGTGCAGGTTTTGCGCCTGTAAAAGAAGAAATAGGTCGAGAATGGATTACATTCTGGTCAATTTGCTTAATTTTTAGCAACAAAAATGTATTCCACCTTGACCATGAAATACTTCATAATAAGAACACATGATAAGTTTATTGATAGTTCAAAGAGAGAAAAACATTAAAACCTGTTTACTTCTCTTGAATATAATCGTCATGAAAATTTTATTTAGAGAAGGAGGTTGATGCAAATAACAATAATAAGCCTATTATTCATAAATCCTAATTAGAAAATGAATATCTGAAAGAAAAGCATTTCTTCAAAATTAAAGTTAAAACTAAATTGATATTAAAAATTTGAATTGTGCACAGTGTGTTTCGATCAAATGCATGATACTCCACTTGCTATATATTTCTTTCATATTAACCCTCAAAATGGCACCTCATAAAGGTTTGCAGCCAAATGCAAGATATCTTTTCTTCGAATAAGTTGGCCTGATATTCTTTTCTATAGTAATTCTCAAAAGAAAATTCATCCAAGAAAAAGATCATATTAGTTAAAATTAAATTAATTCTTGAACCGAGGAGAAGAAATAATTATAGGACAAGATTCCTCAGAAAAAGTCGTCAGAAGGCCCGGAAGACCAACGTTTTGGTCTCCCGCGGGTCGTCAGTCAACCGGGCAGTGGGTACTGTGACAATAACGGCCGATTGTACACGAGTTTAAACAGATGTTTTATTCAAATTTATTTGCTTTGCATGTTGCATAAGAGGTGCCATTTTTTTTTTGACGCAGGACTGTGTAAGTTAGTGTACAATGCAGTGTGAACAATGAGTTAAATTACAGACGTGAAGACTAATTAAATTCAATGTGTTGATTAGCGCAGGTAATAAGCCAATCGAATTGACTGTTTGGGCACTTTTTTGGCATACCGCCCATCTCATCATAAATCATCACAAAAATTTTAAGTTTTCCTGCCCATTTTAACACTTTTTCATTCATTTTCATCATTGTTCACTTCATTTTCGTCCTGAGATCCCTGGAATGTGCAAATGCCAAAGTTAATTTCGTCCTTTGTCATTGAAGTTGGTCAATGGTCAGCGTTTGTCCATTCATTTTCGCTACGTTTTAATCGAATTCGTCTTACCTGACGATCCGCTGCAGAAGGTAATGATCGAATTCGACTTTGTGCAATCAATTTCAAAAACAGTTTCATTCGAATTCGTCGGAAAGATATGAACATTGAAATAAAACCATCCAAAGGACAAAACAGATACCCTTTTCATAATCCATGTACGCCTCATCATTTATTAGATAAGATATAAAAATTATGAAAAAAAAAGTAATTACAAACCTTTAATTTGCATGCCTACCGACATCTTCACTTTCATGGATGTTTTGTCAAATGTCAAGACTAGAAATCGAAATAAAATATTCATGTAATTATCAGTATACAGTGCGTCCCAGAAAAAACGAAACCCTAAAACAAAGGGTTATTGTGACCACATTATGAGCTCTATGACAATAATTATCTATTTTCCATAAACTAGAAGTATTATGCTTTTAAAAGATATCTTGATGGCATCCATCCGTACATGATTTACAGAGCAGCAGCATTTTGAAAATAACATGTAAAAACTCAGTTGTGCTGGATTTAGATAAAATCGTGAAAAAGTTAGGATCACATGCGAACATGACCCAAATGTAACATGACTAACCCTATTAGAAGACTGTTTTCATCGGTTTCTTTCAATAATAAGGGTAAGGATAACACCCTCATCATAAAATAAAGGATGGTCAATATTTTGTCGATGTTGGGGTAAAAAAGGGCATGTTTTGTATTGAAATCGTACCTGCAATCGAAGCAAATTTTTTGCATTTTCTGAACTGAAGTTTCTTTTAAGAACAAAGCGGGCAAGTGGCACTTTCCATTGCCAGATGGAGATACAATGTAGAAAGGGCACATAAGGCAAAAATATCAATATTATGGCAACTTTCCACCTCACAAGGGGTACCTTTTCCATCACACGAAGGACATTTTTTCATCTTTTGAGGAATATTTATTGATTTTGGAAATTTTGGGGGCGTATGCTCCTGCCACCACTGGAAATTAGTATTGACCCGTGTTGTATGAATTTCTGATTGAATGCATGCCATCACACAAGGGAATCTCATGTACCATATCTCAAAAAAGCTGGTATTTCTGTCTAGTCATTTTCGCATGTGATACAAACGTCTTCACGGTTTTACACAAATCCGGCACAACTGAGTTTTCACATGTCATTTTCAAAATGCTGCTGCTCGGTAAAGCATGTACGGATGGATGCCATCAAGGCATCATTTAGAAGTGTAATACTTCTAGTTTATGGAAAATAAACAAAATTATTGCCATAAAGCACATAATGTGGTCACAATAACCCTTTGTTTTAGGTTTTGTTTTTTCTGGGACGCAGTGTATATAGCAGAAAGCACGAGAGACAAATTTAAAAAGACGCTTTGACGAAATTGATTGCAAAATGATGAAACTGATTCATGCAATCGTACGTTGCATGGGCCGCGGAACCGGGGGGGGGGGGGGGCTGGGGCTGGGGCTGGGGCCGCAGCCCCCATACTTTCTTGAGTAGACCCGTGTCATAAAACCTCGGAAAAAAGGTTCGAAAATTGTCATTAATGAGTGAAATCAAATCAGCCCCCCACTTTCAAAAACGCTCCGCGGCACAGGCCTGCGTTTGCAGCTGGGAATGATGACATTGATTTGACTTCGACGAAATTGAATGTAATTTATATTGCTTGGACAAAATTCGAAAATGAATGACCAAGGATGAGATGAGCAAGATCACAAAGTTTCGGGACGAAATTGAATGAAAAAAGTATAAAATTGAATTTAAAAAGTCTTAAAAATGGATGGGATATGCTGTATTATGTCTGTTGCTTACGAGTCCTCATTCCGACCAGGTGGTGTCACTTCATAATATTATTCAAAGGTGTAACACATGATGGCTAGCGGAGTTGAAAATGGCCCCCTATTTTGCATAATTCCAAGAACATTTTCCAAAATAAACTGGTTACAAATAGGCTCTAAGTATAACTTTTAGTCTTTTTCTTTTCCTTTTATTTTTTATTCCTTTTTTCTTTTTTGCTTATCGAGTACACATTCACAAACAGTACCCATTAATGCAAATACTTTGTATGTATATATTCACATGTATGCGAGCATCCTAAAAATATGACCCCTTTTCGTGACATTTCTTGCTCTTTCAACCGCCCCCCCCCCCTCCGCCACACACAAAAAAAAATGTTTATATACACAAAGCCAATTAATGTGAAGTAATACCATTAGGAATTTCGATTACTTTTGCTAATCGAGTCTGTAAAAACAAAAATTCCATACAACAGTAATTCTATGCAGTCTTAAAAATGCTCATTTTGCATTCACTTTGGTTACTATAATTTATATTTTCCCGCCCATTTTTATCACCATTTCATTCAATTTTCAAAAATGTGTTTTCAATTTCTTCCCGGACACTGTGGAATGTGCGAATACTCGTTTCAATTTTGTCTGAATTGAATGAAGTTAAAAGTTAAGCATTCAAATTCGTCAGTGGTCAATGAAATTCGTCTCTGTCGCTAAGCGAGTTGAGAATGCTAGCATCAAATTCGTCATTTTTTCAAACAAATTCATTATTTTGTCATTAAAATTCGTCAAGTGTTATATGGGCCTTTATATATCTGAGAGACGGTTTTGAGTGAAACTTTGACGAAAATGATTGCCAATAGACGAAAATGAATGCCAGTAAACGAAACTGATTTTGCTGTCTCGTGCTCAGCTACAGTGACCGACGAATGTGAATTTCAATTGACGAAAACGGGTGACAAAGCACGAAATTGAATGACAATATTTCAAAATTGATCGACCAAAGACGAAATTGAAATGAGCATTCGCACATTCCACAGGGTCGGGGACTAAATTGAAAACACATTTTTGAAAATTTAATGAAATGGTGACGAAAATGGGCGGGAAAACCTATATTATACTCTCACATGACGCCTAAAAAGCCAGCGCAAGTCACTCACGCAGTCCTCCGTCAGCATATGATCCCTCGTGTAATTAAAAATACATCAGCTTTGAATGCATTCAAATAATGATGTCAAGCAATCAACCAATGGCATGTAAATACATTTTTTTACATAATTACAAAGGGCATATGATTAGCAACAAAAAACAACAACAGCAAAAACAACACGATATCTAGTTTCTCGTTTCCTCCTCTTTCCTTTTTTCATCCACCTCATTTTTTTCAATTTTTTTTGTTGTTGTTTTGTTTCTGTTATTTGTTTTCTTATTTGATAGTTCTGGGTAAACATGAAACAAAGAGGAATCTGAAACCTACGCACTTGGAATAACAAAAATCGTTTATATAGTGTAGTTTCAACTTGTTCTGAGCCTCTATGGTACATTGATATAGGAAATTTAATTTCCAAGATTTTGTGTAGAAATTAACAAAATATAATTTGTATGTGCAGGAAAAATATTAAGAATCAAGTACGGCAACATGAAGTCCGTCCTCCTTTTCGAAAATTTCTGGCGACAAACTATGATTCTATTTTACTTGGCCTTATTTATAACAGGATTCTAGTTCAGTAAGTAAAAGAACGATATTAGATACAGTTACAGGTATTTTACAAACAAAACAAAACAAAACAAACAAAAAAAGATAAAAACTACAGCCATGCCAACGTGATACCAAATGCACCCAAGGAAGAATGAAAGAAAGCACCTATAACCTCGATGCACACGAGGCGTTATTCCACTATAGCCCATTACCATGAATACGCCAACTAATCATTCAATTCAATAATTCATGCACAGTAAGCAGTGTACAATAGGCCCCTACACCTGAGTTAATTGTCACAAAAAATTCTGTATGTACCCATTTGTTTGTATAGATGGTTACAGGTACGCCAGTTTTCCGTCGAAAGTCGATGTTCGGACGAATCCAAAACCTTGCGCGGGGCCATCGCAACCCTGGATTGAAGGGGTTGCGTCTGTGGCTAGGGATGGCGCCTGGACCTGTGTATTTATATGGGTCCATGTACTTGAACGGTGCAATTTAAATAACGCCCATGTAGGCCTATACACCGGGCCCAACACCCATCATCTGGACAACTGATGCAGCACACAGAACAACATAGGATCTACATGGGTTGAATTATTCTGTCAAATTGCTTGTAGTCACGGTAGTTGTAATGATTATGTGGTGTACTCCTTCTCTCAATTCGTGTTTGTTCCATTTCTTTCGCTCTCTCTTCTCTCTCTCTCTCTCTCCCTCTTTTTCTCTCTGCCTCGCTCTCAATACAGAATGAAGCAACCTATGAAGATTAGGCGGCATGAGTTGGTCGTTTTGTTTGTTATTACAATAATATACAAATCGATCATGGTAACTGCTCAATCGACCGTGTCAGTACCAACCGTGACAGTTGTGGTAACAGATGACGCTACAACGTCCCTTCTTACTACTGACGCAGCAACTTCACTTGGGAGCACAGATGGTGGTGGCAGCACATCTACACCCTTTACAGACGCAGGCACATCGGCAACGAATCGTATCACATCTTCACCAACCACTGTATCTGCAACGATGGCTCAAACAACTTCTAATACAAATGCGACTGACACGGGTACACAAAAAACAGCGGAAGTAACCCTCATTGATACAGACGAACCAACAACAGCAATAAATAGTTCTGATCCAAATACTCCAACCACAGCACCCGAAAATCCTGAAAACACTACTATAAGTGAAGAGCCCATGACGACTACAAAAGGTGAAGAGCCTACCGAAGGGAAAGACCCTACAACAAGTCCTCCTGAAGAACTCTCGCCTGGTGCTCTGGCGGGGATTGTCATTGGGTCTTTAGTAGGAGTTGCCGCCGTGGCAGGTGGGGCTTTGTATTTCTGCAAACGCGGTAGCCCCAGTGTTACTCCGAGCGATGGTAATAATATGAACTTGCAGAGTATGGAGGAAGGGTCCATGAATAATGCCGCTGGTAATGGAGATGCAAATGCTAATCTCATTACCTAATCATCTTAGCAAGAAAGCAACATCTATGAGTTCTGTTCTCATGATACGTTCTGGTCTATAACTATCCGTTCCTTAATATGTGACCCGGCACCACAAAACCACCAAAAAGTCGCAACCCGTGATTTTGTGTAAACAGCTGAAATGGAAATTTGGGTTGGAAAATTTCATTTTGGGATTTTTGTTTTTTCTGAAAGATCGTCCTTTTCTGTACCTTATATCAAAATCTGGAAGCTTAAAACACAGTAGAAGATGAATTTTTAACAGTTTTACTAGACCATTTTTTTTCGCACAGCTTCGGTTTCTTCCTAATTCTTCGCCTTCCCGTATGATCTTTTGTTAAAATCACTGCAATCTCACGGGCCTTAAATTACCCTTTCCCTAATAATTTTTATATTGATAGAAAGAATAAACTCTCAGCAATCTCATCATACTGATATTACAGTTCACCAATAGTCGCGAAAGCAAATTACAAAGAAGTTTTAAGTTCCATTTCGATGACGAAACAGAGTCTGAAACAGGACGAACGATCAAGTTTATTTATGTGAGCAAGGAAAGAGTATGTAAGTTCTATGTAAAACAAATTGCATAGGTTAATCAATGTGAACAAGAAAAAGAGTAGGTCCTATTCAAGTTAACTATAGGCTAAATTACAAGTTCAATGTATGATAACAGAATAACTACACAGGTAACAAACCAGTATTATGTAACAGGTAACAAATAAAGATACCCCAAAGGAGTGAATAGGCATTGTCTAGTGCAGGTGTCAGGCCACCGAGGTGGGCTTAATCTCCCATTAGAACGCTCTCATTTGCATCATAATAACTTTCGAACAACTAAAGTTCACAATTTGAAGTCTTGGCAATAGAATAAATAAACTATGTTTAACACTCCTACCAAATATCAACCTAATCCGACAATTCATTCATAGTGGGTGCTATGGCCTTTTGCTTAACTCTCCATTGATTTTCTCTCTTGTTTTCTTACCCCGCACGCTTCAATAGGCCTCAACTTTATAGCTCATTTCTTCCCTATTTAATACCAGCAAACCTCTCTTACAAGCTCCTTTCATTCGCTGAATTAAAAGGGTTAGAAAGTTTCAATTATAATTGAGTCATATATCATTTTAAAGCTGAGACTTTGTTCTATCCAAATATGATAAAATCAGAAAAATGATTTTTTGCGACTTTTTGGTGGTTTTGTGGTGCCGGGTCACATATTTTCTATTCTTCTCAATATCTTCATCTTTGTTTGATATATGAATTGATTACACTAGTGTTCAATGTTAATCATTGAATCGATATGTAATCATTCATATGCTTATATTAAAGTGGACAAAATCAATCAAATCTATTAGTCAATCGAATGATGATTATGATAATAATAGTACACTGTAAAAAAAAAAAAAAAAAAAAAAGCCGTTTTTCACGGGAATTTTCCTGGCAGTCAGGATGCCGGGAATGCCCGTTTTTCCACAGTACATGTAAAATAACAGATTCCCGGGTTTTTTGTTTTTTTGTTTGTTTGTTGTTGTTTTTTTGGTTAAATAGTAGAAACTTTAATTTCTAACAGGAAAATCTATGTAAATTAAAACGGAACCATGGAAACGATTTGTAATTTAACAGGGTAACTGAGAAAATGTTTTTTTAACAGTGTTTTGTGTCGGGCGATTGTAAATATATGCTGATTTCCGGTAAACCAAGAAACTTGCTGTTGTTTTACAGGAAAACAAGGGTGTAAAATTGAAATAACGGCAATAACTTGTAATTTCAAGGGCCAGAAAACCTGTAGTTTTACAGTTATTTTTTTACAGTGTAGTAATAACAGTATTGTATATAGTATTAGCGCTCATATGCTTTACGCAGCTGGTACTTATGGCGCTCCAATATTAACCAGGCTTTAACTCGGTTCAAAGCATTCGAAGAATTCCTTCTACCAGGTACCCATTCACCTGGGTGGAGAGTGGCAAAAAGGACTAATATCTTGCTATCAAAAGGACAGTGTCGAGATGGATTTCGAACACCAAAAACTTGACCGAAAGTCGAGTGAATGAACCACTTTACCGACTTTACCACGACACTTCTTGACCCCAGTGGACCAGCAACTATCAGTTCTTATCCTATAAACATGCATGGCCCGTGACGTAGCGTGAGTCCAGCAATAGAAGGGGAACTGGCATCAAAGGGGCGGCACCGATGTAAATTGTTGAATTGAATGCAAATTTACAAGGTTATTTATTAGGGGATGCGGGAGGGTCCTATCGTCTTCTGTTTGGTCCTTTCTCCATTTTCTTTTGCCTTTTCTCTCTTTTCTCTTTTTTTTTTTGCCATCTTCTTTGGAAGCACGCGCCCCGTCCCCGTAGTTATATAATGCAGAACATTCATTGCTGCACTAGTGTAAAAGGAACACCAAAATTTCTGTCAGCAGAATTTAATTTGCTTCCATTTCCTAGATGACATGTATCTACTTTTTAACCATCTGCGCAAATCAAATAATCTTAAACGAGATAAGATTGTCTCGTGCTGTTTCATCAATATGTACAAAATAACCTGATCGTTTTGCTTGTAAATATTGTTTTGATTTATAAAAAAAAATGTCCTTAAATTGATGGCTGATCTGTACCAATAAATTTGTAATTGGCAGAATAAAGATTTAACTGAACTGACTGAACTTATTGAAATTTTTATTAAACTAAAAAAAAAAAACTAAAACGCAAACGCTGACTGATAACCATGAACTGATGGTAGAATGAAGATGGCGACAGAGATTTCCCAAATTTTATCCATCACAGTCACAATCGTATTTTTAAGCCCATCTCATTTCATGAAAATTATATGGCAGGGATTAAGTAGTCATCCATGAATTATGTGGGATATTATTAATGAAACCACACGCCTATAAGCTAATCTCCTCGAATATTGCTCTCCCTTGCTGCCGATATTTTTTAAATGTCTTTGGCATGTTTGGAGACATATTTGTCACCGTGTTATATATCAGATTCTTATGTTGTTGCGTGTGTCCAGCTGAAACCGAAATGGCCAATTTATGCGTAAACATGGCTCTGTTGGGGCTTAGGGAAAACGAAAAATAATTATCACTGATTGGTGTATTTTTAACACTTTCCACTCCCTGGATTTGAAAAATAATGTTTACATGTTATTAGGTGCATTTGTATAATAACAGAAAAGTTTCACTATTTTCTGTTTCAATGAGTAAGATGTTCATGCCACTTTTTCACGACTTTACTATAAGCTTAAGAAGATGAATATTGGAAGTCAAATTTGTGTACATACTGGAATTTCACGCGCTTTTTGGTGTTTCGTGATTTATTTTGTTTTATTTTGTTTTATGTGTGTATGTGTGAGTGAGATCTGTTTTGAAAATAAGATATTACATCGCCATGTTTATTCGTTCTTGTAAATAATAAGCATCATACTGTTATATTATATACTGCTTGATACAGAGAATATATAACAATATTAGAGAGAAATAAATTGAAATAATACCTTTGGAATAATCATGTTCTTTTAAACTTGTGCCAAATGATGTTAGTTATTCTCTTTATCCGTCCATGTTTTTTTCGCAGGGTTTTAATGTAAATAAAAGAAAGGAAATCCAAATCAATTAGATACACTGGGCTATATATGCCAATATGCATCACTAAAATGGTCAGGAGACTGTAAATATTTTAGTTTTCATTTTTTAAAATATTTCTCATGTTATCTTGTTAATATTAATCAAAATCAGAATGATGAACCTTAAAATTAAAGGGAATTCACTGATTTCATTCTTGTATATTATATTGAGGTTGAAACGGAGCAAGCTTAATTAAAGTATGAGAAGGAAAGGTAAGAATAAATTGACAATCTATTTACTATGACAAGAAAATCAACAATGGCCAGAGAAATTTCAGTTGTTATACCATTTCCATGCTTATCATTGCAAGGTTGTGAGGATAAACTATGTTCATCAAATAAATTGACAATCCATTGACTGGAAATTATTAACAGCAATAATCTCCCTGTTCCACGGAGTGTCATTATATATTTGTGTTTTGCAGTGGAATGAACAGTTAACGGAATCCGTAGTAGTAGTAGTAGTAGTAGTAGTAGTAGTAGTAGTAGTAGTAGTAGTAGTAGTAGTAGTAGAAGTAGTTGTGTCAGTAGTAGTAGTAGTAGTGTCAGTAGTAGTAGTAGTAGTAGTAGTAGTAGTAGTAGTAGTAGTAGTAGTAGTAGTAGTGTCAGTAGTAGTAGTAGTAGTAGTAGTAGTAGTAGTAGCAAGGAGTTATCACAGAGTTCTGTGATAACTCCTTGGTAGTAGTAGTAGTAGTAGTAGTAGTAGTAGTAGTAGTAGTAGTAGTAGTAGTAGTGTCAATATTAGTAGTAGTAGTAGTAGTAGTAGTAGTAGTAGTAGTAGTAGTAGTAGTAGTAGTTTATTAATTTTGCACAAACATGTATATCTTTTTTTTTTAAAGTAAAACTACATATTATGAAAATTAAGAACAGGAACATAACAATTATACTGAAACATAGATATAACCGATCATTCAATCAAGGAGTTATCACAGTTCTGTGATAACTCCTTGATTCAATGAACTTGCTTATGCTTTACACTGATGAAGCGATAATTGATATAATGTAAACATTGCAATTGTAAACGAGGAAAACATTAGTGGAGGAGTCTATCAAGTAAGCATGGATTGTATATAACAGATCCCTGGTTGAAAAAAAAATTATTACAGTCCATAAATTTAAACAAAAGAAAGAAACGTACTAACCTGAGCAATATTAACAAGTTTTTAAAAAGAGAGGGGGAATAGAGAGAGAGAGAGAGAGGTAAAGAAGGAGAGGGAAAAAAAGTAGTAGTAGCAGTAGTAGTAGTAGTAGTAGTAGTAGTAGTAGTAGTAGTAGTAGTAGTAGGAGTAGAGTAGTAGTAGTAGTAATAGTAGCAGTAGCAGTAGTAGTAGTAGTAGTAGTAGTAGTAGTAGTAGTAGGAGTTGTAGTAGTAGTAGTAATAGTAGTAGTAGTAGTAGTAGTAGTAGTAGTAGTAGTAGTAGTAGGAGTAGTAGGAGTAGTAGTAGTAGTAGTAGTAGTAGTAGTAGTAGCAGTAGTAGTAGTAGTAGTAATAATAGTAGTAGTAGTAGTAGTAGGAGTTGTAGTAGTAGTAGTAATAGTAGTAGTAGTAGTAGTAGTAGTAGTAGTAGTAGTAGTAGTAGTAGTAGGAGTAGTAGTAGTAGTAGTAGTAGTAGTAGTAGTAGTAGCAGTAGTAGTAGTAGGAGTAGGAGTAGGAGTAGTAGTAGTAGTAGTAGTAGTAGTAGTAGTAGTAGTAGTAGCAGGAGCAGTAGTAGTAGTAGTAGTAGTAGTAGTAGTAGTAGTAGTAGTAGCAGTAGTAGTAGTATGGGCGGCAGTAGTACTATCATTCTTATCATCATTATCATCATTATCATCATCAATATTCTACTAGGTATTTATGAAAATCATATCACAATCATTTCACAGTATATGATACACATCGTTGGTCAAGATCATGGATTTTGTGAAGCGTGTTTTTATTATTCCAATTGAGGACTGGAGGAAAAGAGATAGGAGAGAGGGAGAGAGAAAGAGAGAGGGGAGGGAGGGAGAGAGAAAGAGGGAAGAGAGAGATTGATAGAGTATAAGAAAGGGGAGAGGGAAAAGGGAGAGAGAGAAAAAAGAGAGAGGGAAAGAGAGGGAGAGAGAGAGAGAGAGAGAGAGAGGACGGGGAGTGAGAGAGAAAGGAGTTTGTATTAGGGGAAAACTGAGTGACTGTGGTCCTTATCAGATCCTCTGTATTAACCCTTTCAATATTGAATTCTTTAACTCTCATAGGCTTAATACAGGAGCCACCCGGTTCCCGTAGTCTAAGGGTTAAAGGACAAATCATAAGTTTACATTGCATACCTAGACAGTTCGCATCCCAGGCCACGATACTTTAACCGAACCCGATGGAAACAAAACCATTGCTTATCTGCGAAATGTGTAATTTAGGATGACAGAAATACATTAAATCAAGCATACAATTGAACAAAGATAATTATGTGGAGTACATGAAAACGTGACTGCATGTGTAAATGACACCTCTTTTTTTAATGGTCTATAAGATAAACTAAAATAGAATACCTGTAACCGAGGCAAGAAAACAAATAAAATGTTTTTTTCGACCTTGGAATATGGTGTATAGTGTATGAAATGATTATCGATATTCATCTTTTCATACCATTACTACATGTTATTTACTATTCAGTATCAGTGCGTGTAGATGCTTGTAAATACTGCGCACTATTATTGCCATGATATTTGCAGTACCGTAGTCATGGTAGTGTTCTTTCCTCTTTTTATATTAATATTCTGGATTTATATAGCGCCTAATACATCTACGATGTCTCTAAGTGCTTTACAGATATGTTATTACCCCGGTCAGCGGATTAATATATGCACCTTCTCCACTCCCTGGGAGCAATTAAGCCAGGCGTACTTTTACAGACGCCCACAATGCTAAACAAACCACAATGACTTTCGTATTAAACCGGGTGGAGAGGAGCAATGTAAATAAAATGCCTTGCTCAAGGACATAAGCGCCGTGCCGGGGATCGAAACCCACGACCTTCGCATCTCCAATTGTTTAAACTACTCAACTACGACATCTCTTTAATTACCTTATCCTTTTCGTTCCCTTTCTACTTCTATTCAAATCATTTCAATCTATTGCCCAACGTCTTTGGAACAAACTCCCTGCACTTCTAGAAACAGCACTTCACTTGACTTCTTCAAAAAATATCTGAAAACATAACTTTACAATTCTTTGTAATTTATTTTGTTTGTATTTGACTATTATATAGGGACAGCGCCTTTTGTCCTCTGGAAAAGGCGCTATATAAATACAATTATTATTACTATTCCTCTATTCCCCTCTTACATTAATATATATATATATTCCTATATTATACTGTATTACATTTACACTGTATTATATACACAGGCATACCCGACACAAGCTCCTGCTAACAGGGATTTATAGCTTCCCTCCAATATAACAATGCACCTGAATTGTGCCTTTGTTATTGATAATAATAATAATAAAAATTATCGTTAACATTTATATATAGCGCTGATATACGTATAGCTTCTAAGCGCCTTATACTGTATACATTATATTGTATTATATTATATTGTTTGAATATAATATTATTTCAAAATGTGAAGAATTTACTGCAAGACAATAATCATGATAATGTCCCTTTAAACTTAACCACCCTAACTAATGACGTAGAGGACGCTCTGACTTGTTTGAATACAGTGACATTCATACATAGAGTTTGGCCAACTCTGCTCCAGTGGGTAACAATATGGGGGCCTGTTGCTTTGTTAGGCAACCATGTAACAAAGGAATATACGCCATGTTGTGCCCAAATGAAACCGAGTTGGCCAAACTCTGTGTATGGATGGCTCTGTTTGAATATATTGTAAAATATGAAGAATTTACTTGAAGACAACAATGTTCCTTTAACTTATTTATAACCCTAATTAATGACGTAGAGGACGCTCTGACGTATCTGCATATAGAGTACCTTTATATAAAGAGTAGCGACATGGACGTCTGACTTTTCGGGAAACAAAATGGCGTTTGAATTCTTTCTATTGAGAACACCCAGGTGCTCATCGGAATTGAATAGAAATGTTGCATAGCAGAGGAAACAAAATGGAGGAGAAAATGAGGGAAAATTGTGATCATTCTGGATTCTACGCCCCCAATTCACACGGTAAATGCATCAGAAATACTTTTTTTGGAGGGTTTGAAATGCAAAATATATCTGAAGGTCGGTCGCTTTGCTTCCTCCATAATAGTGCTCCTGGATCTCGTTATTTCACTCGATCCCCAGTATGGTGGTGTGACCATATTTCGCGCGTGTCCTAAGTTCGCGCACAGGGTAATATCTCAAAAACTAGAAAGAATTTCGAAAATCTGATAGCACCAATCGATAGAGGAACCTAAAATTACCTAGAGACAAAATTTTCTTTCAAATTGGGTGAGAAGTTTTGAAGATATTGACGAAAAATCGGCAAAATTTGCTACTTTTTTGCGTCCGTTTCCGAAAATATGAAGTACCGACAAGGGTCTAGAAATCGTCATTTTGAGAGAAGATGTCATCAAACTTGTAAGTAAAGCATGATACCAAATGATTGTATGATAAAATTGCCTTGCAAATGATGTAAATAACTTACCTTTGATGGATTGTTATGTTGGATTAAGTAGATGCAAACTCGCGTGCGTGAAATAAGGTCTCGCTGTTTTCATGACCCATTTTCAGTTCCATGCGCGTAGCGATCCGACATCGAATTTGGAAATCGGGATATCTCCGAAATTCTTAGTCGATCAGCTTCCTTCTTGGACACATTTGCAGACTAATATTTAGCTTTCCTTTTGGTATGAATCGTTTTGAATAAATTACTGTAGAATATGAGAAATTACAGATGGAATTTCACATTCCTAGAAATTTTCAAAATGTGCGCGAAATATGGTCACCCCATCATATAGGATATAGTATTTTTGAAGGGCTCATGATTGATGAATAATTCTCGTTACTTTGCTCGCTATATGTTTCTTCATCCTCTTGTTAAATGATGTGCCTCATTTTATAGGACTAAGTATATACAGAATCGTTATCTGGCACTCCTTGCTTAACTTATTTGCTTTAATTGTAACTTCTAAAGTATTAATCATAACCTTTTTTTATATGGTAAATAATACCAATATTAGGCTACAAAACAAGGTATTTGACACAATCCCTGTATTGTTAGTTTTTTATGCAAATAATCATTAAAAATGAGGTCCTTGAACTGGGTGAGGGGGGACATCCCGGAGATGATCTGGGACAATCATAAGGGTGAAGTGGGACAGTCCGGGAGAAGTGGTACAAAACGTGAGATAGAGATCGATGAACAAAACACTCTTGAAAATGTCTCGCGTCCCACTGGCAGTTCACTGGCAGCTCCCCCTTACACCCCTAATTAATCTTGATTTATTTATGTAGGCCTAACTGATTTGATGATATATCCCAGTTTCGATAAGGATTGTATCACGGACTGATTTCATATATACATTAATAAAAATTTCTTTTTACATAATTATAACAGTTCTCAGTACATTTATAATTAGATGTTATCATCTAATGCAGTAGCGGATGTAGGGGAGGGGGGGGGGGGAGTAATCCCGACAGGTGCCCCCCCCCCCTCGAAAGAAAAGTATGCATTGTGCCCCACCCCCTTTTTTATTGTGCCCCTCCCCCTTTTAATACGGAAAACCTTTTTGTTTTTTGTTTTTTGCTCGTCAGAGAATTATGGAGGGAAACGGGACCCCATTACCCCCCCCCCCCCCCCCCCCCACTGAGCTACTTTTGGAGGGCTGGCAAATTTATTATTATTTATTTTTATTTTTTTGGTTCTAAGCAAGATGTAATTTACTTAAATTTGCTAGATTATCTGATTCAGGGACTCTTCAACTCTTACTGTGAAACAAATTTTGGGATTCAAAATTGAAAGTGAAACTTTAAAATTAAAATGATTATTTTCCTCTCATGTATGAATGATCTAGACTGGAAAAAGGCCCGCTGATACACACAAAAGCTATCGAAGCCTTTTCACCTGTAAAAGCTAGTCTGGAGTACAAGGTTATCTTCAGATAAGCTTGTACATGTATTAGTGGGTAAAACTATATAAGTTAAATTTCTCGATTAATTTTTCTTGACTTTTTCTTTTTTATTTTTAGTTAGTCACTAGCGATACCATAGACTTTTGACGGAGAAAAGTGCTAGTGCTATAATATAAACATGTAAGTACTTCGATTTTCATGCTTATTTAGTAGTTTGAATCAATTCGACATTCATATTTTGGATCAGTTAATCGTTCTAAAAATCTTCAAAATAGCTTTCTGGTTAAAATGTGTTTCCAAATGCATTTACATATACCTATTTTCCTCCCGTTGTTTATTCCTCGGTCCCATATATTTAATTTGATGTGTTGCTAGACCTATCATTAGCTACGCACTTAGTTTCCAGCCCCTAAAAAGTCATTTTATTCAGGGGTTTATGCGAATTTCTTTAAATATCTTGGTTCTACATATTTTGAAGTTAACTTGATGAAAAAATTACGACGAAAGAATGTCCATAACATTCATTTTCAAGTCGATGTCGACTCGATGCCTGTGTCAAATTTGTTCGACAGAGTCAGAAAATCAAAATGAATGGGTCTTAAAGCAACCCATATCTACAATAACCTCGCATATGTGTGAGTGCCCATACTATACTAGCGGCATTACTATACTAAGTGTGTATACTCTTGGATGGTCATACACCTCGCACTTTCAAACACCACTGCACAAAAGTCACCAATATTCACTCAAAATCGGCATTCATTTACAAATACCGACACCAACAATGTTGGCAACATATCCGTGAAATAGATCTACAAATGGTACAATAAATTCAACTCACCATTGTCATGATTGTTGGCAAAAATAATTCCAGAAATGAAATCTGTAATTTACTGTCAGCTCTGGTGAAATGGGGTATCGGAGTCATTGTGTACATTTCCTGGTCACCGCGAGCGCTGACATCTCCTCAAAAAAAATTTGGCCCCTATCGTGCACATGTAGAACTCCTGATTTTTCGTGTGCGTGATTATAGAGATCGATGCGCGCACCCTATTCTGAGTTTCTTTGTGGACAAAATTTTATTGGCCAAAATTAGTCTAAAACATTGGCGAAGTTATCTCCAATAACCTCGCATATAAAAAGTGTGAGTGGGCGGAATGATAACAACAAGCGATGGCGAAAAAAGTCGGCAGGGATTTCTTCAGTTTTGGACATGATTTTGACTTTGGATTTTGTTGGAAATATCAGAAGTTCTTCCTAAAGGCCATTTAAGGTAAGAGTGAGATTTTTAAAAGCTGAATTTGAAATATTTATCTTATTCCCCCCCCCCCAAAAAAAAAAACATATAGTTGAAGAAGGACATCAACAATTGGTGTAGAGAGTTGAGTCGGGTGCCAGTGGGGGGGGGGGGGGGGGGGGGGTGTCTGGCGTGGAGTTTGGGCATGGCATGGTTGGAGAACAGAAGTACAGGATACGGGCGAAAAGAATGTAGGGCATCTCAACACTTACGGAGATTCCCAAAACGTGGCAATAGCAGACAAAGTTAAAATGAATATATCTCATTGGTTTCAGTTCAGAAAATATGCTTCAATTACAGTTGAACAACTGATGTGGAGTTCTCAATTACTCACGACTGAGGCCAGTTATAGCTGCACGTGGATAGGGACAAATACACTCGGCATCATGTACTTGAGGAAGGAGCATAAGAAGAGAGGCTGGAAAAGGAGAGTAGACAAACAAAACATACAGCAAAGTAAAATAGCAAAATAACAGTCTTACAATGGTGTATTTGTACATCAGATGCCGATTTTGAGTGAATGTAGATGACTTTTGTGCAGTAATGTTTGAAAGTGTTGAGGTGTATGACTATATCCTAGTGTACACGTGAAGTATAGTAATGTCGCTATGAGTGGAGTCAAGCCCTTCTTCCTCTCATGTATTCAATTTTATCCAGGCAAAGGATTAATGTTTTTCAAAGTCCGGGAAGGAAAATTGCGAAAAATATTTCTGTCTCATCGCAACAGCATAATTATCTTGTTTTAATGATATATAATGTCATTTTAACGACAATTTTAATGTCATCAGATCAGTTCCAGACTACCACAGAGTTCTATCCAGTTCCTGGTGCTTTGGTAGTCCGGTACTGATCTGTGGACAAGCGATGAGGTACCCGGCAGGTCAGCAGGGTGTTCTGTGAGACAGATTATCTTGTTTTAACGAGTCAATTATGTTGTTAAAACAAAATAATTGTCTCATTTTATGACATATGTCGTTAAAACAAGATACCTTGTTTTGATAAGATAGAAATATTTCTCACGATTTCCCTTCCCAGGTTCCATAATGTTCTGTCGATGTAGATCATACTTTGAAAACTATGCTTCCTTTGTATATATTTAGGGCTGACTATTGGAAGTCCAATCCCAGAAAGTTTTGTGACTTTTGCCAGTGCTGGTTTGCGGATAACAAATCGGTGAGTTTCATGTAAAATCAGATTTGATTTCAAAGTCTATGGTAGTGGAATGATTGTAACGGTTAATAGGCAAGGCCACTCATTGAATAAGTTTGAAAATGGGTTATCGAAATGTAATATCATGTTATTGGCTGAAAACCTCCCCAAAGTGGGGGCCAAAACCCCCAACTGGAAAATTTGATGAGCCATTGGCCTCCCCTTGTCAATTTCTGGCGCCAGCCACTGCAGTCAAAGAATGTATGGGTTAGGAGACAAAAGGTAGTTCAATGGTAATGGAATGACCCTAAATCTTTTTGGGGATGGCAGTGGCAGATTTGGATATTAGTTGATTTTGGAATAATACATGCTTTCCATTGGACTCCAGTCAAAGTTATTGTGGGCTTAGTATGCAATGCATGTAGTCTAACATTGCTTCTGAATCTCTTTTGGCAACTACTTGACCCACAGAGGAACAGCATTTCTGAATGAATCGACTTTGCCTCCTCACATTCTAACCAATAAATATGTTCCCTTTACTTTTACATTCTGAAGATAAAGTTTTGAGTGAATATTACAAGATGCAACCCTCCCCCTAAAAAATAGATGAAAAAATAAAAAATACATATATAAATGGGAAAATGAAAATATATTTCGCTACCTTTTGCCAATGTAAAAGATTGAAAATTTAAATTTTCAATTAAAAAACTTCAATTGTTTGATTGAAGTATTCTAATTGAAAATTGAGGAACTGCACTGTGTACTCAACAGGAAATGATTCAGATATATCAGTGACATTATAGATCAAAAGCTGAGAGGACCAAATTACTGTTGCAAGTTGAAAGTATGCACAGACACATTTATTGGTCCATATTGAGTAAATTATGGCCTTTGACATCCCAGGAAGGTGTTTTTGGATGACCAGTACAACTGTGGAGATTGAAAGTAGACATTGACTGATTTATTTCCTTTGTTGGTACCCATGTTGGGGGAATCTACACATTGTTTTTATTTTCTGAAATTCCTTACCCTGGTTTCAACGCCAAGGGTGTTACATGTATGTACTGGCGAGAAGGCTGCATCAAGTTTCATGACAATGCAATGCTTATCTTCATTTTCACATCAGAGTAAGGAATTTCATGAAAGAGGGAAGCGACACAAGGAGAATGTGGAAAAGAAGATTGGAGAACTCCGAAAGAAAGGCCAGAAGCAGTATGAGAACCAACAACAACTTAGTGGCTTCCTGAAACAGATGGAGGAGGTATGTGAAGGAAAAGCATCAGCTGGACGCTTCATGTTAACTCTTTACAGCCTTTGGTCTACTAATTAAAGAGAAAGTCCACCCTGATTATAAGTTGGTTTTAAAAGAAGCAGATAAATTAAAGAAACAGATCAGTGCAGGTTTGAGCAAAATATGATGGGAAATAAGAAATTTATGAAATTTTAAAGCTGTAATCAATCAAACACAAATTGGCAACTCCGTGACGTATCTTGCATGCTCCTCTCTAATTTGCTCCGCACACAAAAATTCATAAATTTTAATTTTCTTTGTTTTTGATGGGGGAATAGATTTGTATCATACAAGTTTGTGTAAAAGCATAAGTGAAATGATTATATCTAGGATGCATGTATGATAGAATATTTTCTTTAGAAAAAATGGAAATTTATGATTTTATTAGTACAGGGCAAATGGGAGAAGTGCTCACAAGATACGTCACGGGGTTGCTAAATTGTCTTTGATTGATTACAACTTCAAAAAGTCATTACTTTCTTATTTCTTATTGGATTTTGCTCAAACTTTCATTGATCTGTTTCTTTAGTTTTTCTGCATCTTTTAAAACCACTTTAATATTAGGGTGGACTTCCCCTTTAAACAAACAGTCGACTTTTGGCACATGTACAGTGCATATGTATCATATACTCCAACAATATGGCAGTCTAGAGTTTTGCTCTACAGGGAGTAAAGAGGAAATAGTATACTTTATTGTAGCTGAGTGTCATGCACATGGTTGATTTAAAATTGCTTAATGTTGCAGTCTGACTCTAGACTAGCCTTAACAACACTCAATACCTCAGATATTCTGATTTTTTTTTTTTTTAGAGCTAATGGGTCTTGTCACATTTTAGACAGTCCATATTTTACATGACGTTTCAGTGCTTGAAAGATGAAATTTATCAAGTCTTTGATGGAATGTTTTGAATTGATGAATTTCAAGGCTGTCTTATATCTCAGGTGCTTATGGTGATTCAAGACATGCATATTTAGAACATTTATGATTTTGAAAGAATGAAAGGAAGTGTATAATACTGGTTTTCAACTCGCTTTACAGGATGCTATGAAAGCTTTCAAGAAAGACGTTGCTTCAAATCCGGACTTGATACCCGAGTATAAGGTGGCTCTTGTGGAAAACAGAGTAAGACAACAGCAAGGTTGGTACATCATTGCTGCATATTCTTATATGCTGTCTTCTGAATTTTGTCTAAATAAGATGAAGATATGTATTTTTTCATCAAAATATGATTTGCAAATAAGTTAAAGTGTCCCCAATGAATACTGGTTTTGGTTTGTGTCAATTAAGGTCGATGAGGCAAAGCAAAAAACACACACAAATGCAATCCTATTCCTCTGCAAGAGGGTATTATCACTTAATTTGGGATAGGGGTTTTTAAGGGAGAACATTTCAATTAAAAAAATAGTCTTTAAAAAGTTTTTATTCCGTTTTCCCATCTGAATATTCATGGGAAATATGTATAGGACCTATGCTTTGCTTCCTATCATGGGAACAAAATCACATATACATGTACTGTATTAGGGATAGGAAAATAGAATTCAACATAAATTTACAAATGAGATGGGCTTTAATACACTTACTGGACACACATACCTGTCAAGTCTTGTATCAGTGAGTCAGACTCTGTTTCTGTGGGATCTCCACTGCCCCTGTGTATTTCTAGCTGCGAGAAAAGCTTTGAAGTTTCACACAAGTTTCTTTCAGCTCCAACCATGTTTCCTTGCAGAGGATCCAACAGCTCTACCTGGGAGTAGATACCAGCCAGGCCAGTCTGGGGGGACGTCAAGTACCCAGGAGACCACACCCTCCTCCTCCTCATCATCCACAGCCAGCGCCCAGGCCCAGGAGGAGTGGGTGGAGGCAGTCAGCCCTGAGGGGCACACGTACTACTGGAACACCAAGTCAGGAGGTAGGCAAATGTTATACGGTTTACAGGATTCTAGGACAACTTAGTACCTGGTTTTGAATTTAAAATCCTTTAGGGGGATTAGCATTTGATAACACTTAGTACTTCATATTAATTTGTGTGTTAATGTTTGTTTTCTGTTTGTCATTGTAACATGGATATGTGTTCATATATTTTTTTATTGTCCCTGTTCATATGCAAGTGTTTAACAAAGAATGGAACTGAGCAACCAGTCGTTGGAACTACTTCTCCCCCTCCCAGAACAATTCCCAAAATATGGTCATGAGAGTAGTTGCCATGATATATATTTGTACCAGGGGAGAGGGTAATAATTTTGTTGTTGTTGATTTTAACATTCTTTCCCGTCTCTCTCTCTCTCTCTTCTTCTAACTTCACTTTTTCTGTCACTCTCTCTGCCTCTCTTCTCGCTCTCTCTCTTCTCTCTTTCTTTCATTTCTAACTCTCTCTCATCATGTCTATGTGTCTCTCACCATCATATCCCCCCTCATTCTCCCCAATTTTCTGTCCCTTTCTCTCATTGAAATCCCTGTCAACTTTTCTTACAATGCAGTGACCCAGTGGGAAAAACCAGCAAACTTCACCACATCATCTGCAAGTTCATCACAACACAAAGTTTCTTCAGCTGAAAAGGTTGATATACGAACTCGCAGAAATAACCATGCAATATGCATGTACTTCCCCCATTATTATCACTTTCAGGAGTCAGTGTAATATGGTTTAAGAAACATTTACATTAAAGGTACTTCATCCCTTTTGCAGACGAACACAAAATTCTGTGAAACTTTGTTCAGGTTTAGTAGCAGCCATCCTGTAGGTACTGCCTATGAAATTTCAAGGTCACAAGTTTTATAATTCCTTTGTAAGAAATGAAAATCTTGCTTTTGTTGCAGAGGGGACTATTCAGAAATCAACGCAAGTACATGTTCTACTAACGGTCAAAAAATAATTTTAAAAATTATACAATTTTTTTCAAATAAAAAAAAAATGAAGTGTTACCAAATTGTTGTTATTACCTAAAAGCAAATTATAATCCTTTTCACATCTGCACAAGTTTTCCAATGATAATTCTTTTGTTATTTATTGCATACTCACAAAACTTCAAAATTTAGGGCTGCAAAAGGGATGAAGTACCTTTAATAATTAGGTAATGAGTTAGAAATCGTGTCATTCTGAATCATTTTGCAAATTTTATATCATTTAGATTTGCCTGATAATTAAACAGCATGCTAGGAAATGGATGAAAGACAAGGGGACATATGGGAATACCTTTACTGAGAAAGTGATACTAAAGAAATCCAGTACACAGAAAATTACCATATTTGAAGAGTTAATGCATCATTTTTACTACAAGAATAATTTTGCTTAATCTTTGTCAGATTTTGCTAAACATTCACTGATCTGTTTCATTTTTCTGTTACTAAAAATGTGTAATATTTCACAGTGTGTGGAAATTTTCACGCATATCACATAGAATAAAATTTGTGCGAAAATGAAATCACACAAATATTTTTGTTCATGTGATTTTTTGTCCACGGGCGTAGTACATTACTCGGCTACGCCCTAAAAATTAATCGCGTAAAAATTTCCACTGACACAGTATTTTATTCAAATCAACTTGACATTAAGTTCCACTTTCAGATCATAACATTGTAGGTAATGGCCTACTTTGGTAATTGTCCAAAAGGGTAATCATTAATCGTTTGATCCAGTTCTGCTATTTTTATGATAAACTTGATGTCACAGAGAATTTCACCTTTAGTATAATAACAATGGCATAGCTGGTGGTGGTGGGGGGGGGGGTCAAATAGCAAAGAAAAGGGAAAAGGGAAAGAAAACAAGAGAAAGAGAGGGTAGGAAAGGAAATGAGAATGAAAAATGAAGAGATAACACTACAATCTGCTCCCACATCTTCCCCCTAAATTATAGCCTTGTTGATTTGCATTTTATCCACCGTGTAAGACCATTGCCCCCTCAATGTCTAGAGCCCCATTATGCAACTGATAACAATCATCCTAGATAGGAACATTGGTATCTGTCAAAAGGGTAATCATCCAGTTGTTACTTGTCTGGGTGGTAAAGGTAGCTTTATAGCGAAACGGAGTGGCACGAAAAGACGCAAACGGTGAAATTATTGGTGAATTAAAAGTTGTAATTTAACATTTGCAATGACAATTTTGGTAATATTCAGCCCAATTAAGGTATCAGAGGTATATTTATACACTCTGTGGCTTAATTATATGTTTTTATACCTTGATGCAATAGAATTATAATTTTTTACCAATGTGTATTTTGCATTCTGGATGCGTCTCTTTCGAGCCAAAGCATTTTGCAAAGCTACCTAATTGACCAGAATGGTATTCCGGGCTCTCGTTGAGGTGAATGAAATTGAATGATGTAATTACCAATTTTATTCATCTGCCAGGATAAAGAGAAGGAAGATTCTAGTGAGGACAGTGAGGAGGAGGAGGAGGAGGAGAAGAACACATCGAGAGGAACAAAAAGAAAGAATGATGCCTACGGTGGATGGTCATCTGTTTCTACTGAGCAAGAGGAGTAAGTGATTTCCCTTTCATTTCCATTTTTGTACATGTGTGTGTATAATCATTGATTGCTTCATTTTATTGTCTTTATGATAAGAAATAATATCGTTGCTTAATTCACAAAGTGGCACGAACGACCGCAGATCTTCCAAAACGCATTCCGAGAAAAACGTAAATGTGCGTGTTACGTGCGCGACATTTATTCATACGTGCGCTCCATTCACCATAATGTAAAACAATTGCACAAACGTTCGTGTCACTTGGTGAAGTAAATGGTTTGCCTTTTTGAGGTTCATGTCATTTTGATCATACCGTTTTTTAGCAGAATCAATCAAAATTGATACTTGAAACTTCGTTATGTGATAAATGATGGAAAATAGATGTTAAAAATTGAAAAAAAGGAAATTGATATTTTTTGCTATTTTCGCGTTCTTGCCACTTTGTGAATTCAACAACAATATGCTTTAGCAGTCATGATATAGAAACCCATAAATTAAATTTAATGTAATATTATGTGTGTGACACCAAATACCTGACCTGGAACTTCCTGAAGCCAATCCATCTTAACCCATGGACTACTGCATTCTCCCATTCCCATAGACTTAATATAGGGACCACCCGGTTCCAGTAAGTGGTGGGTTTACCTAGCTAGTATGTGTACATGTATTTTAGGCTCTCTTTAAACGTTTTAATTGTAAAGAAGTTGTATGAAGTTTTTTCATGAAAAAAAAAAAAAAAATTTGCTGTAACTCACAGAGTTTGAGAGCCTTTGCTTGATCTGCTTATGAATGCAAATATGCATATAATGTGCAGATCATATATAGATCATGCACGCGATCTCAAACACATGGAGTTACAGCAAAATTTTGTCATGCATTGTCAAGATTATCAATTGTTTTATTGTGTATGATATGTGATACAGAAACGAACAAAAAATTATATCAAATCAAATATTCTTTCTGTGACACAGAGAACCTGATCTCCAACTTCCTGAAGCAAATCCTCTGTACCTGAGCTCCTATGTACCCCAAGCAGCACAGTATGAGCCCAGGGAAAAACTGGAAATCCAGGAGAAGAAGGTCGGCAGCATCAAACCAAGCCCACGGGAAGGATCAGGGAGTGTGTCGTTCAAGAAGAGGAAAGGAGGCCAGAGACAGATCCGCTCCCGGGATGCTACATCATGATGTTAACATGCCCTCGAGGACTCCAAGACAACATCAGAGGAGGTTTAGCATTTGGTATTGCGAGGAGAGATGTACGTTTGCAGTGCTTCCCAAAGCATACAGGCCTCACGACTTACTGGTATAACAGAAGTTTCATTTTATCAGCAGGTCATGCTTTATAAGCAGCTCCACCGAGGTATCATGGACGAAGTGCATGCATGAAATACATTTAGGAGCTCTTTGATCAATTGCTTGAGACGGTACTGGAAAAGGAAAAGGTTTACAAGAAAATGTTTTATTTATTATTACGTAGTCAACATACATGTAACTAACTTTACTGTGATGAAACTCTCTGATAAAGTTAATAGATTTCAGATGTTTGAAAACCAGTTTATAATTTCAAGCCTTGGCATTTGTCTTTGGCATAATTATTTGATATTAGGCAGGTTTGACAAAAGGAATTGTGAAGACTGGTTAGAACCCAGTTTCCCAAAACTGATTATTAATAACAACTGCAAGAACTGTATAATAAATTTGCTCACAGCCAGTATAATGCAACAATTTCAGTATCTTATATCAATTCTTAAAACTTGTTAATGCTAACAAGTTTCATGAAAGTTATTTTTGCCATAATGGACTCAATTCCTTTAAAAAATGATAATCTTAAAGCTAAACTTGTATAATGTCTTTCTTGCTGTTCTTTAACAAACAAAGTCATGCAGCATATCCAGAAATGTCCTTCTGTTATCTGGTATAGATCTAGCTTGGCCAGGCATGTGCCAGAAGTAGTACTTTGGAGGCGGGTGCATTCCTACATTTGGTAGTTAAATCCAGGATATGGGAAAGAGGATTGTTGATTGGCCTGGTGTGTTCATTTGTTTAAAAAAATTTTTGAAACTGAAAGATGCACTGGTCACAGGTTTTGCCGAGAAGCCTAAAAAGCTAGACCGTACACAAATGTCAGATTCTGAATCTGATGTAGCTAAACAATTCTGTAAATGCTGCGTGGGTGTGATATATGAATGTTATATCCTTTGTTTTAAAAGGCTATATATGTATTATTCTGTTTAATGTTATTTGTGAAATTGCATGTTGAATACAAAAGTACAGCCCAGAAACTTATACTATTAGGAAAATTATGCAATATGATCTCCTTACAATTTCTTTGAATACAGATGGTCGATGATAACTGATATGTAAAATTTGAAAAGTTTGTTTAACATTCCTCTTTATTTTCTGTTTATGGCACATTTTATAAATGGACCAGCAAAGATGTACTAGACCCCAAAATGAAATCCTTTTAGCCAACATCAAAGAAAAATATTGTGAATTATAACACAGTGTAGCATATACTCTGATAGATGGTCACGAAGCCCAGGCTTGCAATTAACTCTGGGAGTAAAGTTTCCTTAGGGAAAATTTGATGTTTATTATCATTAAAGAAAAGGCTGAATTCTGGTGATGCGATTACAATGTGAAAGAAACTGTCTCAAAGCAATCAGGAAAGGTTGATCATGTCTGCATTAGAGTTTGTGTGTACTGTGAGGTTTTGGAATCATTAAAATGATGAGAAATTGACCCAATGTCGCTGAAAAGGACATGTACTTCACAGAGAAATAGGTACACGGGACTGCACACACACATGTGGCATGAATGTTCAGCCCAAATAACTTCAGCTATTTCTCGTCATATTTCCAATAGGAGGGCATTTGAATAGCAATCCTTTTTCAGGGGACATTTCTACTATGATGTATTTCCAAACTGACATAAAAGGAATGAGAAAGCTCACAAATTATTTTTCACCTTTCCCAGAACTCAAACCTCTTTAAGAAAGAGAAATACTCTTTGCACCATGGTATGAATAACTGTAACCACTAACCACGCATAGCATCAAAACGTTATCATTTCAAAGGAATTCTGTCATCACAAATCGTGTATATTCCTGGTTCCCTTCTGAAATATTTGACTGGTGTTCAGTGTGTGTTTTCATAAGTTGAATAGTACCTTCAAGTTCAAGCCAATCCATATTGTGTATTATACAATGCATATCAGAATTTTAGGCCTCTGATTGGTCAAAACTGCCGACATAATTTGCCATTTATCAATATGTGACATTTACGGGTTGAAAAATATTGTTTGAGCAATAGCTCTTTGTACGTACAACACAAGTGAGTAATAAGTGTCCATAAATTTAAAGATAAGTGGAGTTCTGGTCATGCGATTACATTGTGAAAGAAACTATCTCAAAGCAATTGGGAAAGGTTAATCATGTTTACATAGGTATTGTTTTATACTGTGAGGTTTTGGAATCATCAAAATGATAAGAAATAGACCCAATCTCGCTAATGGGCACATGTACTGCCCATAGAAATGGGTATATGGGACTGCGCACACAAGTGGCATGAACGTTTGGCCTGAACATTTCAGCTATTTCTCATCGTAATTTGAATATGAGAGCATTTGAAGAGCTATCCTTTTCAGGGGACATTTCTAGTATGATGTTCTTCCAAACTGACGTAAAAAGAATGAGAAAGCTCACAAAATTATTTTTCATCTCTCCCAGAGCTCAACTTTCTCTTTAACATTGGATACACACTGTAAGACATGCAAACTTTGAAAATTGTTTGCTTTTTAAGTACGCTTACAAATGATACATTTTGACAGACATTTACCAAAATTTCACTTTTAAAGATTCACGTACAGGATTTGGTATGTGAAACAAATATTGACTGCTAACTGTTAAAACTATATACAGTGGAAACTTGTTATAAAGAGCTCCGATATAGTGAGATTTCTGATATAGCAAGCTAGTTTTGCTGGTCCCAGGTCTTATGTTCTTTTCTTTTTTTACACTGATATAAGAAGGTAATTTTCATGGTCCCAAGGTCCTTGTTATAGTGAGTTTCCTCTGTACCTAACCCTCGGTGGTCTTAAGACTGTACATGTACCTCTTGACTTTGTCTTAGGGCACATGACAGTTTCAATTTCACCTTGGGAATTGTTTTAACCTTGTCCCTCAATATTTTTGAAAGTTTGACCGATGCCGGGCTCAGCCAGGCAGTATAACGTGTGATCCCTTGGGCAGTCATTGGTATCTATTTGTATTCGACCATGTTCATTTTGCGATACGTACATAGTAAATGAATTCTTACTAACAAATCATTACTGTATTTGTGTTCGACCATGTTCATATTGCGATACGTACATAGTAAATGAATTGTTACTAACAAATCATTACTGCATTTGTATTCGACCACGTTCATGTTGCGATACGTACATAGTAAATGAATTGTTACTAACAAATCATTACTGTATTTGTATTCGACCATGTTCATTTTGCGATACGTACATAGTACATGAATTGTTACTAACAAATCATTACTGTATTTGTGTTCGACCATGTTCATTTTGCGATACGTACATAGTAAATGAATTGTTATTAACAAATCATTACTGTTACGATACATACATGGTAAATGAATTGTTACTAACAAATCATTACTGTATTTGTGTTCGACCATGTTCATTTTGCGATACGTACATAGTAAATGAATTGTTACTCACAAATCATTACTGTAATAAAGTAAAGCAAACTACAACAAAAAAACACCTTTCACTTTGCTATCATTTTTATGGTAGATTGTTTGTTTATTTAATCATTTAATCATATACCACCCAAACTTGAATGCAATCTAATAATATTGGACAAAGAAAAGCATTCCTATTGCCTATACATGTATTGATTGATTTGATTACACTGTACTATATTATCTTCGCATATAATCATTGCATTATTTTTCCCCCGAGTACACTTTTAGCAATTTTAAATAAAATATTTTTGAGCATCTTTCTGTCATTTGGGCGGGGGAGGGGGCGGGTGCATAGAGCCCCTTTAACAGTTTCTGCCTAAATCGAATCCAAAAGGGCTTCATATAAGCAGCATAGTTGGGAATCCCAAGTGTTTTTTAATTAAAAGTTTTACATCGATGGATCCAGGATGAACTGACGCCTAATCTTGGCCACTCTGTAAAGAAAGAAAGAAAAAAAAAATAGGGAGAGAAGAAAGAAGAAAAATAATAATAACAATAATAATATAATGTTTTTATATAGCGCAATTCAACACTGAATTGGTTCTCAAAGCACTTTTCAAACAAAAGTATGCTACATATTTAGATCAAAATAAAGACCTAATCTAATCAAAACATTCAGATAGGACGTCTGATTAGGTAGAGTACACATTTTGAAAAAGCAGGTAAATAAATAATGAACGAATTACAATTACATAAGAATAAGCTGCAAATGTGGGAGATTGTTGACATATTATAATTATGCAATGCACTTATGAAATGGCTAATTGTAAGAAAAAAGGAAAAAGTAAATATAGGAGGAGAAAGAGGAGAAGAAGGAAGGAGATGAAAGGAAGAAGAAGAAAAAACGTGAAAAGGGAAGAGATAGAGACTCAGGGAAAGAGAGGAAGAAAGTGAAAATGATGGTTACTTTCCTTTTGGATTCATGGAGGCGACCATGCATCATTGTCAGTTTGTATAAACAGTCTGAATGCATAATCTTCACAATTCTGGGCCTGCTCTGACCCCCCCCCCCCCCCCCCGGCCTGGAAATAGGGGGAGGGTGGCATTACTAGAGCGGATTGTGGGGTGTGACATCCAACGGGGAACCGACATTTGCTCCGGCGACAATTGCTCCTGCGACAAATGCTCCTAAAAATACAACAGTTGCTCCGCGACAACTGCTCCGCGACAATTGCTCCTGCGACATTTGCTCCGATCGAGCGACAATTGCTCCGCGACAACTGCTCCGTCGATCAAAATGAATATCTGCGACAATTGCTCCGTCGACATTTGCTCCGATTGAGCGACAATTGCTCCGCGACAACTGCTCCGCATATCAAAATGAATAGTATGCGCCAATAATGCTCCTGCGACAATGTCTCCGCCGACATTTGCTCCAAAAATCGATTATTGTTCCGTCCATAGAAATGAATATGCGACATTTGCTCCTCGACAATTTTGAGATTCATGATGAATCTTACATGCTTATTGATTCTTTGTAGCCAAACTATAAACTTTTGATATGATTAATTGATTTTTTCAGGGTTTCATAAATGATTTTTATTGAATACCACAATTTTGTGTCAGCACTGTGAAAACAACGAATTGCATGACTGAGATACGTAAAAACGTATATATATTTAATCTTCCAGCCCGTATGCTCAAAAAAAAAAAAAAAAAAAAAAAAAAAAAATATACTCTGGATTGTATCACTCTGTTGTTTAAATATTCACTTCATTATTTTTTGCATTCAAACTTGTAGCCTATGAAAAACTGTTTTATCGTTTGTTTTGAAAGTTCAGTGGTGTCTCCTTGTTTGTTTTTATTTTTATCTTAAAATAAAACGTAACTTTTTTGTGACATCTGTCTGAATATGCTTGTCTTACGGATTTTGTAAAGCGAAAATTATTACAGGGTACAAAGAAAGATAGGCTACGACCCATGGATGGAGCTGTGAGAGACTTTCAAATTAATGATATTCAGGGCCATAAAATGTTATATTTGGGTAAAAAGTGTGATAATGGACCAAAATTACCTATTTGGCAAATAGGTATGCTTTCGGACAAAGCACCTCACCCCCCCCCCCCCGAACATGGATTCTTTAAAAACATCTAAACACAAGAGAAAATGTGCACACTAAAGGTTAAAGGACTAGATCAAAATACTTTGTACACTCACCATCTTCATATTTTGTGCGGGGGTGCCCAGGGCTGATTGTCTGAGCCCCCCCCCCCCCCCATTCGCCCCTGTCTAGCCATGAAGACGTTTTAAAAATAATCGCTTGTAGAGGAAGAAGAAGGGGGGGATGGCGTGTACAAATGTACCCCCAATTTTTAAAGAAGAAATAATAATGTAAAGGAGGAAAAGAGAAAGGAAAAAGAGAAATGAAAATTAAGGAAAACCTGAAAGTGGCTGTCAAAACAAACCCACAAGGGTTTTTATACAGCAACCAAATTCCTATTTTTATTGTCAGTCTTTTAATATTTTAATAATTGCATGCAATTCTAATGATTGTCTCAACACAATATACTATATTAAATTTTTTGCATGTTAATGATACTGTACTGTTTTTTATATGGAATTGAATAAAGCTGAATTGAATAAAACTGAATTGAATTGAATTTAAAGCGTCGCTCGCTTCGCTCACTTGATTTCACTATCTTAACCAATGCCAGTTATATTAATATTTTTAAAGAAAGGGAGTAGGTTTACATTTTGTCTCTCTATTCAATATTTATGCTAATTTCTTTAACTCGTAAAGGAACAGTTCTTTAACTGGAAGGATTCGAGCGGCAAGTCGACCTAAAATAGATGAATTTTCAGGAGATAACCGCCTGTGACCATTAGCCTATTCCTATCATCACACCCTGATCATATTCTCTGTGTGAAAGGAAGGTGCCGATAAATGTACGTTACTAAAATCACGAGTAGGGATCGTAACAATACACTAAACCTGTTCTAAGTAGTAAAAAAAAAATTATTACCTGCATATCATAATATTTTTGCAGCGAGGTGTCCGACTATATCCTCGAATTGGTCTACGCCCGATAGTCCGCGGGGCCGATAGACCGCGGGGCCGATTGACCGCGGTGTCTGAAATGCAACGCATTTTCACATCACATCTTAAAAGCATAATGACTCAAATAATTCATGTATCTTAATCCCGGGGGGGGGGGGGGGGGGGGTCTTCCATTGAAATCCGTACAGCACCCGCGAACCTGAAAACGAGGAAAAAGGGTAGTTTTTCAGGGTCGGGCGCCGATCCGCGCGGATCCGCGTTTAGGGTGTCAAAAACGAAAAATATATAATAATAAGAAAAAAAAAATAATAATACTTGGTTCTTTTGTAGCGCATTACACATAGCAACACTGCATGTCCCTATGCGCTTTATAAAGTAAGAACGAAATAACTTAGAAATAAGAAGGTGCCTACAATGTAATGTTGGACACTGAGTTCATACTCTAAGTATTAAACAGATATCTTTTAAGGGAGATTTTGAACTTATCTAAGTTGCTTTCATATCTCATGATACCCTTTTCATATAAAAGGGTATCAAAATCACACTTCTGACCAAATACAGGGAAAAAGGGTATGAAATTTAACACGGCCAATCCGCGGAAAGGGTACAATTTATTCAGAATTTGAGAATTTCGGTCCTGTATGCTCGCCCTTTGCTGTTAGTGCTTTCGATTGCAAGAGGTGTACTGTATAGTGATTTGAGCGAATGTGCGGAATTACTGGTGACTGGCGTGTGTACATTGAGACGCCGCGGTCTATCGGCCCCGCCGTCTATCGGCCCCGCGGTCTATCGGCCCCGCGGACTATCGGGATTCATCGCTCGAATTCTGCAAGTATCGGTGTAAATTATAAATCATCTAGTGTATTTTGTTTATTTTTCGCCCCTCGCTGCGCTCAATGAAAATCTAGAGTGAAACTTACTGGGAAGGCAAACAAATTGGGCATGCAACGAGAGGCGGACGAATATAATTTTAGAAAGGTTATAGGCCTGTGGTGTATTTTGATGACGAAATAATACTTTGTCACCATAAGAGTGTGTTTTCCTTGCTCGCTTCGCTCGCTCGTAATGTTTAGAAACAGGGTGGTTTTGGACAGCAAACATTTGCAACAGCGAAGTATATAATATTTGGCAGTGAGGTGACCAAATATACCATTTAAATATCTTATAAGTCCAGAGTGTATTTAAGACTTCTTCTAAAGCAAGAAGTGGTAATTTTTGGCAAAATATTTCGTTCATTCTCCACTCCCACTCCTCGAAGCGGATTTACGCCGGTGTCATCAGTCCTCCAAAATTGTCTCGGCATACATGTATTTCGACGGAGCAATTGTTGGAGAGCAATTGTCGCTCGATCGGAGCAAATGTCGACGGAGCAATTGTCGCCGGAGCAATTAACGCAGGAGCAATAGTCGCAGGAGCATCGTCGGAGCAATTATCGCGGGAGCAAATGTCGTCGGAGCAATTATCGCGGAAGCAATTGTCGCGGAGCAATTGTCGCGGAGCAAATGTCATATTTTTAGGAGCATTTGTCGCAGGAGCAATTGTCGCCGGAGCAAATGTCATATATCCCATCCAACCTATTCAATATTTCTGTAGGCAAATTTAATTGTGAGAGAACCGTGACTCCCGCAGTGCTCCTACAATTTGTATGGCGGTTTTGATTTGTTGTTGTTACTGTTGACATCGCAAATAAGTGATGTGAGATCACAAAGTCTTCTTTAAGGGCTGGTCGCATTTGACCGAAAACGATAACGAGATTTTTCATTAAAAGCCCACCCAACACCCGTCCTACTATTAACATACACGAGCATACTAGAACATTGTTGGGTACCTTTAACTGAAAATCTCGTTATCGTTTTCGTTATCGGACAAAATTGTGACCAGCCCTGTAGAGAAAGGGCATCCAGAGTCCGGCATACGCTTTGTTTTTAGTTGGACACTCCCTTCAAGCCGCCCCAGTACTGTTTTAATTTGCTCCGCGACCTGGCAAAATATTTACGCTGCATATGATATGACTATCCATTTACACAATGCTTACGACTGGGAATTTCCAGTCATAAGCTTTATTTAGTTTTCTCGCAATTGCTTTTAGTAGGCCTATATACAGTGTATAATGCATTTCAGTATCATTATCTTAGGGAAGATTCCGCTTCAGCGATGCAGTTGTAATGGAAGCAAAGTGCATTGTGTCCATTCTCTCTCTCTCTCTCTCTTTCTCTCGCTCCTTCTTTCTTTCTCTCCTAGCCCTCCCTCCTCTCTCTCTCTCGATACTCCTCCCTCTCTCGATACTCCTCTCTCTCTCTCTCTCTCTCTCTCTCTCTCTCTCTCTCTCTCTCTCTCTCTCGCCTGGTGGACCATTTTGAAATGCTTTGTCTTCACACTGGTCACTGCCATGCATGAGGGTTCTCCGAGGAATGTAGTCCATACGTCGGACTACCCACTAGATGTGGGTGAACATACTAGTGGGGCTCTTCTGCCTTGCTGTCTTCAAACTCGCGTGTTCTTTCATCTGTCAAAGAGCACTCTTATTTTGCGAGCGTGAGAGGGCTACCAAAAGAGAGCAGGGGGTTCCCCCAAGTTTCCAATACATCAACACTGTAATGAATAATCAGGGGATTTCGAACACCTGTATTTCAACACAAAGAAGTTTTTTTCTTCTGATGATGAAAAAGTATGAAATCGTATAATTATCAAAAAAGTGACTGCATTATAATAGTCTAGTCTAGTCAATCGAGCAAATTTGAAGGGGGTTAAAATCTCAAAATAACTGCAAATATAGGCCTTAAAAATCTGAGCAGTGGAAATTATTAAAGGGTCGCATAGTTTTTACTAACCTGAATTGTGGGGGGAAAAAGTGTTATTTCTCCTGCAAAATTTACTCAACAGTCAAAACAATTATAATGCTTACACTGATTTTTTTTCTTCAATGTCTGTAATGATAACGACGATGTCGGATTATGATAATGATTTGCAAATGTAATATGCAAATTAATATCAGCCATTAACCAAAACAATGATATGGACTGTTGGCTAGTGGACTAAATTATGTTGCAATTAGTTTCTCGCCAGAAATTTTGCCTCCATATCGCCAAGGATTTCAACAGCGCCAGGGCCTCGACAAGAGGCTACTCACAAGCAGGCTAGGGGAAGCCCTCCTTAGAGTAGTCCGTGCAGGCAGACTATTTTGGAACACGAGCTTAATTATTATTATTTTTTTTAATTCCAGATCTAAGCGTTTATCAACATGATAATGGTCTTATTGTCGGAAGCAACCACAGTAGGACTACAAGGTCCATGTCAATGATGTTATTATTTGCTTCTGAGTCTGTGTACTTTCATTAGACCATGTGATTGATAAGGGGTCTTGGCCGCAGACTAATCTTCACAGTTGAGTCACGCAACCCATCACAACACCATGGGAATTTCCATTGCTGACTTTCGCAATTTATCATATTCTTTTTGGAACAAAGCATTTGCCGTCGGTTAGAACAACTAGCCTGAACGGTTCGAAAAACTAGCCTGAACATTACCCACCGGTCCATGATAGAGTGTGCATGTTCCTGATGATTCTGCTAATGAAATTTAGTTTACCAGTATTTAATAAAAAAGGGAAGAGGATTATGGTTTGCAAATCATTAAGTTCATGACAAGTCGTGGATGAATAAACACTCGGAAAAAATTCGTCAAATTTGAACTACAGTTTGTCTGTAACGTGTTTTCAAACCATTCTGAGGAACTTGTTCAGAAATAAAGTGATTTTAGTTCGAGACGGAAAGAAACAGACAGACTTACATATAACTCATCCTGTGATTATTTTCGCTGAAATTCAAAGGACAAGAGACCAACTTTAACATTCTGTCCGCAGCGCTAGGTATGTACTGCTTTAATCATTGAATGTCCACATTTTAGGAGGTTCACCAACATTTTTAAAAAATGAACGTAGCGAGAGGCATATACAAATATAAAGAGAGAGGGGGGGGGGTGGACCAGTGGCGGATCAAGGATTTCTTGAGGGAGGGGGCTCAATATTCTGACAAGCAACAAAAACAAAAAAAAAGTTCCTCAGCATTTTTTAGTCCCCTTTTTAACTCTAAAATTTTCTGACAAGCAAAAAACAAAAAAAAACAAAACAAAAGAAAAAAAAAGAAAAATAAAAAGGTCCTCAGCATTTTGGGGCCCCTTTTTAAACTCAAAAAATCTCTGAAAAGCAAAAAAAAAAAAAAAAAAAAAAAAAAAAAAAAAAGGTCCTCAGCATTTTGGGGGCCCCTTTTTGGGTCCCAGGGGAGGGGGCCCGGGCTCCCTCCCTGAGTGCCTTTCCATGGAAGCTCGGCTAAAGAAGCAATACGCGACGCTACCCACCCTTAGTCTGCAAGCACAGACCCTAATTTGACACTTTATTAGAAAATCATTGTGTCTTGAGAGAAGCCTAATTCAGCTACCTTCTGGTCGTGTCAGCAGCTATGTACATGGCCTATGGTAGTCTTACAGTGCAGACACTCTTTTACGACTGACCAGTGTTTGTGCCTGCAAACAAACCCACCCTTTCGGAACAAGCCATGTGTATGTTGCTTATGGAAAATCATCTGAAAACACAGCAGCCCTACACTCTTCAAAGAAAAAAGAGCAATGCATTTTGCACTTTTCACATTTATTTGGACCTTGCCCTTTCGTTAGATGTACTGCACTTTCCATGACTGCAAAATAATAACAAATGGGGTATCACTTTAAAAAGGAATAAGCACACTTTCTAATGATACTAAACATAGCGTTGATTATACCATAACAAGAGAGATATAATCCATCATACTTGAGTTTCCAAAACTTGTTGAGGGGTTTATTGTTATTATTATTATTATTATTATTATTATTATTATTATTATTATTATTATTATTATTATTATTATTATCATCATTATGTTCGGCAATTGAACAAATATGCAAATACAGTACATGATAAAGATGAAATTTAAATAAAGATAACAGGCTACACAAAGATTAGAAATACATGTGTCCTCGAGCGTGTTCCCTTTATGCTGCCTAGAAGGAAAAAAAAAAAAAAAAAAAAACGCATGTAGTGGGATGGGCTGCAGTGATGCATATTCTGTTGTAGTGGTGCTTGGATACGTGAGCAAAGCTAGGCTCTTCACGAGGCGGGTAATTTTATTGTGCAATCGCACGCGGGCCTGGGGAATCCCCTTTAGTAATACTATTAGTCTGCATAAACAGGATATATATATATATATATATATATATATATACATATATATATATATATATATACATATATGAGCGTTTCAAAATTTATTTTGGCTTTCAAGAGCCGAGTTATATCAAACTTGGCAATATTCTTGACAGGAATAACCAAAGCAGGACAACAAAGCACTGTGATTGCATCTCGCTGTCTCGGTAGTTCAGACCCTGCATTGGATTGCTAAGGCGTCCTGAATGCAGACTAACCTATATTGCGTTGACTCATGCAACGCAGCATAACAACGGTTTATTCAGAGCTGATGCATTGCAATTGATGTTGGTCTTTCTTTGTTGGTACTGCCCTAGATAAAAATAATGTGTACGCACTTAATACCATGTTTTCTACCACTTAAGTATTAAACTGATGAGGATCGTATTTGGCGTCGTTTACATATCAAGCTCTGGTCGTGGATGAATTATCTCGGGAAATTTTCGACACTTTGTACGACAGATCTCGTTTTTAAAGCGAATTATTCAGTTTTAAGCATTGACGGAAAGAAGTGCGATAATCTTATGATTAAAGGTATTAAACATAGTGGTAGCAAAATAAAAGTTGGCATGAAACTGCTCAAAAACAGTCTCATATTGTTCGGCTTGCATAAAAAGATACATGAGTGAGATAATCCGGTATTCTATTCATGATTTCCGGTGATTTTCAGTAAAATAATTCAAATGATCGAATATCAACGGTTACCTTATACCCTCGCTAAGGACCACCTACCCCGACGCTCCCGGCTCAACGGCGCACAGCGGTTCGCACATACTGTTTACACGTGTGTGAACTGTCAACGCGGTACCGCGCTTGTAATTGGATGTTTATTTCGGGGGATATTTTAGCCATTTCTAAACCATTTTTCTTCAAACAAACGTCATCTACGTTCGAAATTAATCATTTCACAACAGTATATGTAGTAATTTCCATTCCAGCTGACAAAGTAGTTGAATATCCAAAGCGCTACCTTTCCAACTACTGTACGATACCTTTAAAGGGAAATCTTACCTTAATAGCAAGTTGCTTCGAAAGAAAGAGGAAAAATTAGAGAAGCAGATATATTGGTGAAAGTTTGAACGAAATCGGACAAGCAATAAGATAGTTATGAATTTTTGAAAGTTGAAATCACTATGCATAAGGGAATTTCAAATTGGCCGAATAGGTAATGTCACTGTGATGTATATAGCTGTGGACAACTCCCCCATTCGCTCTAACACAAAAAATGACTAAAATGTCATTTTTTCAAAATGCATTACTCGGTAGGATCTTTTCGTTCATGAGGACCTATAACAATACGCTATCTCCAATATATTTTGAGTACTGCCCCGAGGGTAAAAGCGCCTCGAAGAAAACCTCAAATTAATGATATTTTGTGTACGACAAATGGGAGAGTTGTCCACAAAAGTGTCACAATTGACTCACCAAATTGCCAATTTGAGATTCGTATAGATGTAGTGATCTCATTTTTCAAACATCCATAACTTTCTTAGTCCTTGTCCGATTTCTTTCAAGCTTTCATCATCCCTTTTTTCTTATTTTTCTGCTTTCACACAAATCATTTTATTACCAAGGTTGGATTGCCCTTTAATAGTTGCTGATATTTAATGGACAGGAAGCCAAGTTAGCATTCTGGTTTAATACGCCACTATAGTTATGTGTGTATATATTGTCTTAATGATTGAATGTCCACATTTTTGTTTTCTTTTTGTTACCTCGAGGCCTACAGAATGTATGAATGTGTTCGGGTATAATCAGATAAAAAGCCTATTTGAATATAAACGGCAGGGGGGTTGGATCCCGTCTTATAAAGAGTTGATTTGATTCGAATCGATTGCAACTTAAAATCAATCGCAACTCCTATCTCTTAAGTACACAGTTGCGATTGGTTTTAAGTTGTGATTGATTCGAATCAATCGCAACTCTTTATAAGACGGGGTCTTGGACTACTGCAACCTCTGCTGGAAACTACAAGATGATCTGTATATAATTCGGCTAAATTAGTGGTATAATGATACACTCAGATAAAGGTGATAAGCATAATATTCGCTTGTTCCATTTTATCTATCTATTCATTTTCAACACTCGGTTTCGTTTCATTTTTTTTTTCTCTTTTCAACAGTCGAGTCGAGTCATCTAATATTGGATTATCCAGCCTAATCGACACCAAAAGACATGTCCAGCAAAATCAACCAAGTCTTTGTTCGGCTGATAAATGGCACTATATCCACCATCAGTATCGCCGCTGACGCTCTCCTGAAGGATCTCAAAGACGAAATCATGACATTGACTCAAATTGCTCCAGCTCAACAGAGGCTTGTCTTCCAGGGTAAGCCCCTTGATGATGAGGCAATGTCTCTGACGTCCTACATGATTGGATCCATGTGCACCATCGATCTCCATACGAGACTGCGTGGTGGCTAAATAACTACATGTAACTACTTTGCGTAAAGCCCGGCTCACGAGTGCGACTGGCCTCGCTAGCATACGAAGACAAGCGTTCTTTTAGCATTCATTGGTTTGTGTACATGATGATTTATACGCTAGAGATGCGCTAGAAACTCTGTTGCTGCTCTGCTCGAAAAGGAAAATTCCAGCGCAAAACGAGCGTAGCATGTACACAAACCCAATGGATGCCGCCAAACGCTTGATTTCGTATGCTCGCGAGGCCCATTGCGTTTTATTCTGTTGAATAGAATAATAGGCCTAATCGACACTCATGAAATAACGCCTCGTTTGGGCCGGGCTAGGCTTAACAGGGAGGTGAGGACAGGGTTGTACTAATCTAAAAAATAAAAATAAAAAAAAAAAATTAAAAAACCTTTGAAGTACATTGGTAATTTTTGCTATATATTTGGAAAAGGATGTGTTTAAATTTACGGTTATCGCTTGTTATTTGTCGGTCCATCTTCCAGGTACACCCCTCTCCCTCCCTCAAGGGAATAGCAAAATATACGTAGCGACAAAATCGCCCTCTCCCCTTGAGGTCGATATCCTCGCTGCGGCTTTCCAACATGTTCAATGATCAGGAACATGGTGAACATTCGTAGTTCTCATATATTCCGCCTCACTTATTCTCTTGTTCCGGGCTCCGCCTCGGTAGTGTTTCAGTACGTATTATGATATATGTAACAGAAACTTTGGACAAAGAGACCGGCGAAGGGGCTCAGACTAAACAGAGATGACAACAAGCTGGTTACCGTCTTAAGAAAGGCGGATGGTTTAAAATTCACGGCATAGACGCATAATGGATATTGATTAAATTAATCCAAATAGATACTGCCTTATATATATATATATATATATATATATATATATATATATATATATATATATATATATATATATATATAGGTATATATATATATATAGGTATATATCTAAGAACATAATATAAAACTGTGGAAGATTTTTTGTCATCATTTACTTTTTGAAATACAAAGAAACCATGACATTATCATGATGATGAATGCAGTGGCGTATCTAGAAATGGCAAAACAGGGGGCGTAATGTATTTTGGTATATAGCCCCGCATGCTAAAGTTTCGTTGCAAATTGTATATATTCTGCCTGGACCTTCAAAGTGGCTACGCCGGCTATGCTTGAAACGCCAAAAGTGTGAATAAAATTTGGCGGTAAACGAATGATTATTTAGCCAGGTGGTGGTTCGTGGAGTTATAAATATTTGTTTAAGTGTGTAAAAGTACAAATCCTGCGAAATTATGCAAACATTTTTCAGTGAGCTGAAGATAAATGTATATATTCTTGAGAATGACGTTTAAAAAAAAATGAAGTTGTATTACTAATTTGTCATCATCCAGGGAAATGCATAGGCATTCCCATTTTTCTTCAGCAAAAGGAAAATGAAGAAAAAAAAAAGGTGTCCATATTTCCCAATCGTTAGGGTGAAATGCTGTTGTTGGGGTTGTGTACTTTCGATGTTTTCAAACATTTTGCACACCTCCCCTCTCCTCAACCTTTCTGACAATCCTGGACCCCAGTCGCATGCTAAAGAGTGTGAAGGGGGGTAAATGCATCAGATAGTTTTGACCATAATTAATCCTTCAGTGGTCGAACATACAAAAAAGGCTTCTAACAACGGAGTGACTGCAAGAATTTCCTATTCATATAAGAGGCAACTTCTCCTTTTGCCGAAGCTCAGTCATAGACTGCCAAATATTAATTACGACATGTCGCTCTACAAGGGGGATTCCCCTAGCTTCCAGGAGTTGACTCTTTGCCACAGGGCCCTTGTTGACCAAATCATGAATCGTTTTTTTTTAGCGTGAGCTCATGGTTATACAGTTCAATGGCAAAATTGGGTATTCCCAAACTGTAAACTTTGATACACAAAGGGTTTGCTTTTCATAATGTTAACTCAATGAAGTATGTACTGATAAATGCCAGCAGAGATCCGATCTCGGGGATTCTGTATTTCTATTTCTCTACAGGGAAGAAAAGTTTTCATAGGCTTAGCATGTCATGACAATCCATTTATTCAATATGTTCAATACGTTTTAAGTCTAATAAAGCACCGCGTACAATAGACTAATTGTTATTCTCCTGGACCTTAAGGGAGCGGGGGGGGGGGGTGCCGGCTATGCTTGTAACGCCACTAGTGTAGATAAAAGTGAGTGGTGACACAAAAGATTTCTCCTTTCGGGAGGTTGTTTCTCTTGGAGCTTTACATATATATATGTACATTTGTATGTTACTGTTCAAATTCCAAACAATGCAAAATAATTATTATTAATGATATATATAAATATATATATATATAATATTAAAATAAGGTGATAAATATGTGTATTATTGAGAATGATGTTTCAAATGCTGGATTTCCTAAGGTCGTTTTTGTTTTATATGATGGGGTTTGCAGTAGTAGAATACTTGATGGTATAATGTACTTTAAGGATGTTTAAATATTCACTACCCCCCCCCCCCCATTTCTGAAAACCCTGAAAGGGGCGGGGCAAATGCTTTGCTGTATGGTGGTGTCGTCATTGATTACCATCTTATACCCTCATTGCATCTGTTTTTAGTGTACATATTTTATAAGAAAAAGAAACAAAAAAACATGTAATGAACACCCACCCGATTCTCATTAGTACATACAATTTCAGTTATGCATTTTTCTTGTACTTGTATGATAATTTCACCTCAAATCCCAGCAGTATGCTGCATTGCAAAAAGTCTTTATTTGTTATATATTTTATGATTTTGATGTTTGCCGGTTTGCAGAATTATTAGTCCATTCCGTCACCTTGATGTAAGTAAATAAGGGAATTTTTCATGTCAGATTTGATGAAGGTAATTATTAAAGTGTACGGTCATCCTGAGGGCAATTTTACGTGAAACTTTGGAAATATGTCATTGCCTCTTTCCGATCCACTTTACCTACAAAGTGCACAAAAATTCCCAGTTGGGCATATAATTGCCCCAAAAGTAGTTAAGTAGTACTCATAATTACCCTCATGCCAGGTAATAGTTAACCCGACGCATTTTCAGTAGTGAGAGAAATTATATTTTCTGTCATTAGTGGAGCTCAGGATTACCTTCAACCTAACCATATTGAAGATTATTAGGAAAAAAATCAGAGAATAATGATTGCAATGTTCTCCGGTATTTATTGTGCATGTCATTATTTTTCACTTATAATTTCGGTCTTTAACTTTGTAAATGAAGAAAAGAGACCGTATACTGTTTTTACAAAACCTTTCATTATCTGACCTCATTTACCCACATATATATATATATATATATATATATATATATATATATATATATATATATATATATATATACACGTTATACGTCCCCATAACCACAGTTTTGTATCTTTATATATATATATATATATATATATATATATATATATATACACGTTATACGTCCCCATAACCACAGTTTTGTATCTTTATATATATATATATATATATATATATATATATATATATTTCCACCAAAAGGAAGTCAAGAAGGAGGAACAATGAATTTAGCTTCGCAATTATTTCTCTCATTCAGTTCAATTGATTTCTTACATTACATAATATATACAGGATGCCTTTGGCTCAGTGCCTCATACATTGATAGAGTATGTTCTCAGGAGATACTTTCTCCCTTCCGGATTGAGAGTTTACATTAACAACTTGTACTCTCTCATTTCTGGTACAGTATTAACAAAATTGTGGAGTACTGAATCATTCCGATTTCGGACAGGGATATTTCAGGGGGACCCATTATCCCCCCTTATTTTCACCATGTGCATTAACCCCCTACTTGAGTATCTGAAAGTAAATGACAAATTTGGTTATACATTGAACGAAAGCAAATATGTGACTACATTTTTCGCTGATGATTTCTGCCTGTTGAACTTCTAACAGTGGATCTCACCAGCGAATCATGAATACTCTAACTTCCCATGTTTCTAGTCTTGGTCTCAGACCATCGAAGTGTAGGTCACTGTCAATTTCTAGTGGAGTAATAAACAAAACTACCTCATTTCAAATTGAGGGCCAGAATGTTTTGTCGTTGAGTAATACGGACAATCGCTTTATTAAGTTCCTTGGGTCACTAGTCACTGATAATGATAATTCTAGGTCAGTGTATGAATACCTCAACGAAATCACATCGTCAGGTTTACGTAACATAGAATCTTCTTCAGTACGTCCTGTATACAAATTGGAAATCTATGCACGTTATTTTCTACCATCAATCAGATTCCATGTCACGGTGAATGTAAGCAGCTTGATGCTCTCACAAATAGGTATGCAAAAAAGTGGTCTGGCCTGGCCCACCCAGCCACTCTAGCAATGCTTCACATGCCTGAGGGGCTGGATATCCCATCCATTTCTGATACTCTCGTACATGTCCAGATTCGGGAAAACAGTGATTCTAAGGTCAATGAATGTTTGGATTCAAAAGTGCAAAGGGAAAAAAGTGGACAAGGAAAGTGTCTGCTACTGTACAGTCTGAAAGAGATTGGAATGACATTCACATGCAAAATCTAACAGCTTCTAAACAAAGACAAGCAGTGAAAACCTTGTGTAAACGACGAGTGTCGGAATATTGGCGTAATCATGTGAGAAACTTGGCTTTGCAAGGCAAAACCCTTGAATTAATTAGCCTAGAAACCGGTAATGCCCAGTGGAAGAGTGTGGCATACAATTTACCTGAAAGTGTAACTAAGTTCATTTAATGCTCTAACGGATTCCCTGAATACACGTGCAAATTTGGTTACATGGGGTAAGAGGTCAAGTGATAGGTGCACGAAATGTGGTAAACGTGAGACACTTCACCACGTGCTTAACCATTGTCCAGTTGCCTTGGAACAAGGCCGCTTTACATGGCGCCACAACAATATCTTACATCATAATTGTTGAGGTCGCCCAATCAGGTATCCATGGTAACAAGGAATCTGTATCAGATCCCGTCATTCAAAGTGATCTTGCAGGTGACGTCAGGTCAGTCCGGTCTACTGTTCCTCTTGAATGCACCCAAACTGACTTAATCCCGGACACATGCATTTTCTGGAAAGGGGATAAGAAACTCGCAGTTATCGAACTCACAGTTCCGTTCGAAACAAATCTTGCTAAGGCAAACGAACGAAAGTCAAATAAATATGCATCTCTGATTTCGGACATAGAAGCCAATGGTTTCTCAGTGGAATTCCTACCGATAGAAGTAGGTTCCCGGGGCTATATTAATAGCGACAATTCGCAAAGGCTGAAAAGGTTGCTTTCATTGTGCGGGAAACCGGTTTCCTTTAAGACCTTTCGTGACAAACTGGCGTCACTTGCTATCACTTCCTCATTCGTTATTTATGCAGCGAAAGAAGAACCCGTGTGGGAATGTCACAACCTATTAATGTAATGTCATAACTCATTAATGTAATTACTAAAATGAATTTTGATATGTAATAGCAGTTAATTTTACTCTGGTCGACCGGATGGTCGGGTGTTTGGGGTAGGCTTTATGTGGAGTGCTGGGACTGTTCTTTTCTTTCTTTCAATGGGACCTAGTATGTATTATATATATATATATATATATATATATATATATATATATATATATATATATATATATATATTCTCTCAAATCTGCAAACTACCTTGCACTGGCGGTTCTATATAGAGACTGCTTCGGTGCGTAATTGCGGGGGGTTCGGGGGGCCTTCTGTTTGTGGATGATAGCCGGTCTATTATCTGCGGGCGGAGGGCCCCTGAACCTTTTGTAGGCGCGCACTGGAGCGGTTTCTGGATCCGCCACTGCTTTGGTCCTTATACATTTTCCTTTCATGATCAATATCCTGTGAAATTATGTTTAATTTTGTATATGTGCTGTATATAATGTTATTGTATTTTATGTTATTTGCCCTGCATACTCTGTTTTCCAGATTTGTCCTGGGCTTTTTTTTTAATTTTATTTTTTTTAAATGTATTCTGTTATTCCTTTATTGATTTGAATGTTGAATAAAGTGATGAATTATATGTATATAGGCCTATCTCTTTCTGAAACCATAACTGCGTGGGTGTTAGTACGGGGTTTTTTTAATGTGGGAAAATTAATTCAACTCAAATAAATTCAGTCGTTTGATGACCACAAATAATTCTATTCCATTTCACTTTGATTTTCTGTGACTGGTAAAAATACAGCAATGTTTGCCGTATACGGAGTGAGTTTAGTGAAAGCATGAATAATGAAAGTAAGAAGGATTAATGAAAACTGTGGTTTACATAAATATATTGATATCGCAATGTTTGGGGGGAAATGAAACAAACTCTCGTAAAAGCCGCAAAAGAATTGGGGGGGGGGGGTTGAGAAACTATAAAAATCGTTGCAAAAATGAAAAATATGTGATCATTCGAAATTTATTCACTTTGCTTCACAGCAGATGTAGAAAATAAAAAGATTTTCTCAGTTACAAAATGTTAATTGTATGAATAAAATAAATAATAAAAGACATTAAAGGGAAATCAAGCCTTGGTAATAAGATGATTTGTGTGAAAGCAAAAAAATAAGAAAAACAGGGTGGTAAAGTTTGAAAATTGCGATCACTAAATCTATGCGAATCTCAAATTGAGTCGATTGTGACATAATGGCGGTCAACTCTCCCTTTTGTCGTACAATGAAATATCATTAATGGGCGGTTTTCTCCTAAGCGCATTTTCCCTAGTTGCAGTACTCAAAATATATTGTAGATTATTGTTATAGGTCTCGTAAAAAAAAGATCCTAATGAGTAACACATTATGGAAAAATGACATTTTAGTCATTTTGTTTATTGAAGCAAATGAGGGAGTTGTCCGCCTCTAAAACACAGTTACATTACTAATTCGGCCAAATTGAAATTCCCATATGAATAGCGATTACAAGTTTTCAAAATTTAAAAAAAAAAAAAAAATCTTATTGCTTATCTGCTTTCGTTCAAACTTTCATCAGTTTGTTTCTTTGATTTCTCCTCTTTCTTTCAGAACAGTTGGATTTCCCTTTTAAGTCACGTTAAGTGCACATTTTTCATAACTTTGCAATGGACACTCACCTATATCATTCGGTTTTTTGATAAGCGCAAGGCATTTGTATAGGATGTATGTGGGTGGGTAAGTATGTGTGTAGGTGTGTGTGCGTGTGTGTGTGCGTGTGTGTGTGTGTGTGTGTGTGAATTTGTGAATTTCACAAGCTGGGCCACATAACTTTATATGCACATGGGCAAGGCTTAATCGTGAACTGGCTTATTCAATGGACCTAACATACAGGCCCATAACAATGTATTTGTATACATGCATTGATGGATCTATAGGGCCATATTGAGAGGGTTAATTCTATTATAACTTATACTCACGTTTAAAGCCATTGACCTATTGGTCTAGTGTATTTCTTTGTTAGGTTACCCTGCGAACAGGCGAGGTTGTAGGACTTTTTTTTTTCTTCCCCCCCCCCCCCCTTCTTCTTTCTTTCTCTCTCTCTCTCTCTCTCTCTCTTTCTTTGTAGATTGCTAGACAAGACAAAACAGTGTGAAATATGCTGTTTTAATACTTTGTCTCAAATTTGGGTTTGGGCGTAGGGATTCGTTTTCGCTGTGATGAAACTTGATAAGGGCCAAGTTTAAGACTTTTTAAACACTTATTATGATTATACGGCGGTGGTTGGAGGGTCGCTAATACACGGTCCATAGTATTAACATTATGGATTATACGAGGTCATTATTTATTTCTGTTTGTGTATTCTTCGTCGTGTTGTCACACATGCATGGGGTAGGTTGGGATAGGTGGGGACTAGGCTCCTTGAAGTTTTGGAAGGGATGGGGTAAGATAGGTTGTAGCGGGAGGGAAGGTTGGGGTAAGATAAGTGGTTGTTAGGGTGTGTTTGGTCTGTGTGAGCAGTGTAGTCTGAATGTTGCGTTGACGGTTCCCTGCATCTGTCCGCATTCTGGCTTGAAATTCTCGACTAACGTTCACTTGCATATCGCTTACTCTTGGAGAGCTGTAGGATGTGTGGGAGAAGGGATCTCTAATACGCTGATTTCTACTGTAAATACTTTGTCATTTTTGAGATGCATTGTTGCGAATGACACTGTGCTAAATGGATAGTTCGTCACAACTTACGTTACTTTCTTTAAACGTTCGCGGGATAAGAGATAGAGCTAAAAGGAAAAATGTTTTTGAATGGTGTAAAAGTAAAGGAAGTGATATTGTTCTCCTACAAGAAACTTACAGTACAGTCGATGTAGAGGAAAGGTGGAAATTAGATTGGGGTGGGCCTATGTTTTTCAGTCATGGATCAAACCATAGTAGAGGTGTGTTGGTTTTATTATCTTTAGATTTAAAGTTAAAAATTGATAATGTTACTGTGGATGATGAAGGACGATATGTTATACTTAAAGGAGAATCACGAGGGGTCAAATTGTTGATAGGTAATTGTTATTTTCCCACAAGGGACAGAGAAAAAAATGCAACTTTAATTTTTGGAAAAGTTAAACACTTAAAGTGACTTAGAATGAATGTTATAATGTGCTAAAAGAAATGAAATCCAATAAATCTCCGGGAAACGACGGTTTTACCGTATAATTTTATTTAACCTTTTGGCCTACTTTAGGGGATATATTAGTTGAAACATTGAATGAAACCTATAACAAGGGGGAATTATCGACGTCACAAAAGCAAGGCGTTATTACATTGATAGAGAAGGAGGGTAAAGATACAATGTATATTCAAAATTATAGACCGATTACGCTGTTGAATGTGGATTACAAGATTTTATCTAAGGTATTAAAAAAGAATAAAAAAGGTATTAGGTGAAATAATTCATTATGATCAAGTAGGTTATATAGAAGATAGAAATATTGGAGAAGCTGTTAGGTTAATAGTTGATATGCTATTTCATTCTTTAAATCAAACAAATGGTTTTTTGGTCACAGTGGATTTTGAAAAGGCATTTGATTCTGTAGCTCACACTTTTCTGTCCAAAGTTCTGGATTTGTTTGGGTTTGGCGATTCTTTCCGATCTTGGATTAAGGTGTTATATACGGATATAAGCAGTTGTGTAATGAACGGTGGGCGTTCGACTGGGTACTTTGATATCAAACGGGGGGTCAGACAGGGTGATCCATTATCTCCCTATCTGTTTTTGTTAGCCATAGAAACACTTGCGCAGGTAATAAGGAAAGACAATAACATTAAAGGAATTCAATTTGGGAAAAATGAGATTAGACAAATACTGTATGCAGATGATATTTCTTTATTTGTAAAAGACAAACCCTCGATTGATAGGTTACAGATTATTTTTGAAGAATTCGAGAAAATTAGTGGTCTCAAAGTTAACAAAGGAAAGACTAATTTTATGTGGATGGGTAAGAATTGTGATAGACCGGATATAGCCTTGTTTGGCAACCTTGTTCAGGAAGTTAAAATTTTGGGTGTTTATTTTTCCATGAATGTTAGAAAAAAAGAGGATTTGAATTATAAAGAGATATTAAGTAAAATTAAAAGGCTTTTAGGGTGGTGGAAAGAACGGGATTTAACATTTATGGGGAAAATATACCTGATCAAAACATATGCATTATCAAAACTTAATTATGTTTCGTCACTCATAGTGGTTCCTCAGTGGATATTTTCTGAAGTAGAAAAGATTACTTTTGAATTTCTGTGGCGTGGAAAAGACCGAATAAAAAGAAAAATAATGTATCAGGATTATGCAAATGGTGGCTTAAAAATGACAAATTTCAAGCTGTTTGTCAAGACACAACGTATTATGTGGTTAAAGCGCTTATTATATGGAGAAAAGAATGCAGGGTGGAAATTGTATTTTGATTACTGCTTTAGATCAGTTGGTGGAAGATTTGTTTTTAAATGTGATTTTGATTTTGATTTTGATTTTGAGTCGTCCATTTTGAGATTGGGTGCTCCACCATTTTATTTGGAAATTATAAAAGTTTGGCAGGATATGGAAAAATGCAGGAATTTTGAAAGTGATGTTATAAATCCAATAATATTTTAATAATAGAAATATACGTATAAGAGATAAAACGTTTTTTTATAGTGATTTATATGATAGTGGCATATGCCAGCTAACAGATATTTACGATAATGGACATGTGAAGCCGGTGGCATACTTTCAAAGTCTTGGTATTAAACGGAGACGGTTTGCTTAAAGTACACATTCAAAGAAAATCACAAATATGATAAATAATGTATCACTAGAAACTGGCAAGTTAACAGATAGCAATCGTATCAGTTTAAAGTCAACTACATATCAGGTAATTAAACAATAATACAAATAAAGCTACCTCCCAGCATCTGCGATATACAAGCGCTTCGCCAAAAAAATAACAATGTTTCAATGACGTCAATAAAGGGAACAATCCTGTCCAAGCAGACGACGTCCCATAAAGAATGAACATAAGTGCAGTGCAGTTATTTCTCAAATTATAAAGAATTTAGTGTATTCAAACGTGCCCATATTTCACACCATTCTAAAATGGGAATGAAACAGATTCTGATTACTGAAATCTTTTGTTTGTAAATATATAGGATGAGGGTTAATGAACAATCAAAGAAACCACACTTTCAAATTGAAAAGCCCGCTGAATGATTGCAAGGACGGTATTTATCCCTCATTCAACGCCGAACGTCCAGCGGTGTATGCAGCTGTGAATGAAATGGCGTCTATTTTGTTTACAAGCAACTGATTCCTTTATTCTTGTAATGCTTCATTTTCCATCCAAATAAACCCATGCACGGGGTTTAGAGTGAGGCAATATATGGATTAAACATAATAGACTAATGCTAGTGAAGTGAAATAACTGAGGAGAAGATGACAAAACAGGCACTGAAAATATGTGAGATGTTATGAGACATCGTCTGCTTGTGCAATTAACGTCCTCCCTTTGACGTCACACATTTCAGCGGCTTTCGGAGAGCTGTTCAGGTGCTATGTCGGGGCTGTATTTTAGCAATTTGTAATTGATAATAATCATTACTTCGAATGTTTGCAAGCGTCGAATTTTGACAAACTTGTCCGGTCTAAGCTTCACCTACGCAAAAATGAAAATTAAGTCAGTTTTAAAAATCAATGAATATCTACTTTAAGATAAACGATATAATTAGTGCTATACCAATGAATTGGAAGGATACTGAAGCCATAGACAGATTTCAGGAAGTTGATTTAACAAATTTTAATATAATCTTGAATATTTTTGAGCAGAAATCTAATTTTCAATGCATAAAATCTAGGAGAATTTATGAACATTTTGTCAAAGAGTTGCAAGACACTTATAGTTTACAGATAAGGGATGGTCACAACAACTTTGATTTTACGGATAAGGAATTGAGGGAAATATTTGTCAGACCGAGAAGTTCAACTCTGATTTGGAAATGCAGGGAATTTCAGTTTATGTTAGTACACGGGGTCGTATATACCAAAGAACAGCTTATGAAATTTGGTTTTGTAGCTGATAACCTATGCTCCTTTTGTCAACCTGAACCAGAGACATATTCGCATTTATTTTGGCAGTGTGACAAGGTTAAACAGATGATGGAAATTTGTGATTGAACATTTTGATATAGCTGAATTGAAAAATATGAATTGGCAAGAAATATTTTTGGGAATCACGGGTAATTCTGATAGATCTAAGTGTGTAAATAGTCTGATGATTTTGTTGAAATATACTATTTTAAAATCTAGGTCAGAAAATAACTTGCCAACCAGAGAAAAGATAGTAAAAATTATTTCGGAATTTATAGAGGATGAAAAAACTCTAGCGTCAAAAGCAGGTAGACTGCATTTGCATTTACGAAAATGGGAACACATAAAAATATTCAAGTCAGGTATGTGGACTGAAGGGGGGAACCTGAGATGATGTAGTATGAATAGGTGGATGCGTATGGGTGTTTTTTGTGTGTATGCGTGTTGTGTGGATGGTGGGGTGTTTGTATGCTGTGATATGGGTTAAGTAGGGGGACGAGGGGGGGGGGGGGGGGGAGGGGGGGGGGGAGGAAAGTAGGTGGAATAAGGAGTCTAGAGTAAGAATGAATTATGTTATACAGTTTGATATTCATTGTCTTCGTCTTTGTTTTCTTTTGTAATGATTACATTTCATTCAATGATATTTTTGTTGTATATGCCTTGTTTCAATGATTTTATCGAGTGTTATTTGTTGTATACATTCAAGACGAATGTTATGTTATATATAGAAATTGAATCAAGATTACTGAAAAAAAAAGTGTCTTTGTGTGTGAATCCGATATAAAAAAGTAGAATTTTCATATTCATATAATGTGCTGATGAATTAAAGGCCAAGTCCACACTAATATCAAGTTGATTTAAATAAATAGAGTAAAATTAAACAAGCATAACAGTGAAAATTTTATTGAAATCGGATGTAAAATAAGAAAGTTACGGCATTTTGAAGTTTTGCATTATTTCTTGAAACAGTGATATGCATAACATGGGCGGTATGCAAATGAGTGAACCGATGATGTCACACACTCACTTTTCCTTATGTATTTCATTATATGAAATATCATATATTTCAATTGTTTGTTTCAGTAATGTAAAACATGGTTTGACTCCTTATGGAACATGTAAACTCATCATTATTGTAACTTATTTTGATACAAGGGAGAGATTCTTTATTATCACATCCATAAAAATTGAAATATTTGAAATTTCATATAATAAAATACATAAGGAAAAGTGAGTGTGTGATATCATCGGTTCACTCATTTGCCAACCACCCATGTTATGCATATCACTGTTTCATGAAATAATGCAAAACTTCAAAATGCCGTAACTTTCTTATTTTACATCCGATTTCAGTGAAATTTTCACTGTTATGCTTGTTTAATTTTACTCTATTTATTCAAATCAACTTGATATTTGCGTGGACTTGGCCTTTAAGGATTGATGGATGTAACATGTATTCAAATATATAATTTGTTCATATGCACGCTAAGGATTTTGATTTATTCCTTTTAAATAAGTGATAAAATCATTGTTTGGATTTAAAAAAAATAGCACTTTGATATTAACTTTTGATTCCGTACAAAAGCTATTGTTTAGAGTCAGTTTAGATTTACAAAGTGCAAAGCAGAGATTTGTGCTTTTTTTCACTCGTTTAATCTCGCATCAGTACGTCATTGCAATAATCTTTTTATTTTCTATTTTTTTCCTTTCAAAGAAAATTGCATTGATTTCTCAAACTATAACCTGAATATTGTTGTTCAGTACGAGTCTGCATTACATTTGTCTTGTCATCTGTCCGATGAGATCAATTTGCATGGGGGAAGCGACCCTTTGATATCCGTGTTTGGTAGCCCCACTGAATAATTTAATTCGGAGCAGATCAGCAGGTAAGTGCATGTCTTTGATTAGATCACATGCACCCATAGACTCCTGTAGTTTGAGCAATCAAATTTCATGGTCCAATTTCAAAGGTTACATGTAAGGAAATAAGAAAAATTTTAAGTACGTAAGGCTACCCGAATGCATTTATTTTTTTTTTAAATACTAAATTGCAGAAGAGAAGAGTTACCAGTACCTCACTAAACTGAAATAAATTATTTTAGTTATCAAATTTAAAGAGCATTAGCTTTTTAAAAATTCTCCCATTTGTTTGACCACCGGCTCGGTAAAATAATACAAGTTAAGCAATATTTCAAGAAAATGATATGTGAAGCATCCCGTGGATTGTATATCAAAAGTAGTTATTATATTAGAAAGCAAACTGTAAGCATTCTGGAGAATTTGCAAATGAGCAAATCTCATCAGCATAAAAGCACGAGTGATAAACTTTACTCCATATCATGAGACGAGTAATTTTCAGAATATTGGTTACACTATGCCATATTGTTGAATTACAAGCAACCCCCAATGTGAATGAAATTCACCGTCTTCAATTTGACAAACAATACGTCGTACAATATACACGTATTATAGGATCAAAAGCATTTAGAAGGTATTTTTCAAAAAGTGGAAATCCAGCAGTGTCACTCTACTGACTTTTTGCTGATGATAATAGGCTATACAATAATAGAATATTATAGCATGTTGTTATCATTAACATGATTAATGCATACTTATATTCAGCATAACACAATACATCGCGAAGTACATAATTATCATGCATTTCGTTCCTGCCTTCCTTGACTGTTGGAATGAAAGTTCTGCATCTTACTCAGATATCGTCATAATAATATGGTCACTGTTTAACTTGTACTAATATAGATCGATGGTGCTATGCCGTTGTATCCCATACTCCCACAATTTCATACTGCCCTTCAAGTGCTTCCCACAAAAGAATAATCGCCTAGTGCTCGGTAGTCCTCTTCTCCTTTCTTCCAATTTGTGCGCCATGCTCTCAGCCGAGTCTGTCAGACGGACGGATATTGTGTACGTCCTTGATACTGAATGTGAGAGATCGTGAATAAATACCTGGACGATCTTGTCTTCGTCAGCAGACATGAGGACGGGATCACTGTCCGCATTTTGGTCGTGATCAGGAACGATCTGTTGACCGTCCGCGGATCCCAAAAGCCCATTCCTAACCTCATTATGCTTGATCGCAGATTCGGCTAGTTCCTGCCACCTTTTCATTCCCTCGGCGATGGACTTCAGCCTAAAGTTCTGTGGGAGGGACGTCATACCACCGGGAGGTAGCCTGCTCTTCCTCTGACAGAGGCAACATTCGACTCTACCCACCCATCCCTTCATGGCGGAGTATTCTTTCAAACATGACAGGCAGAAAGTATGTCCACATGGCAGATCTCTGGCGTCCTCTATAACATCGCAACAAATAGTGCATGACAAACATTTCTCAAGTTCTGCGCAGATTGTTTCCAAGGCTCCACGTGCATCCATTTTGTCGCCCTATGCGTTGGGAGCTAGCTTTCCATATGTAGTACTGTTACTAAAAAGAACAGCACTTTTGGACGCATGGCATCATCTATAACATCGCGACAAATAGTGCATGACTAACATTTCTCAAGTTCTGCGTTGATTGTTTCCAAGGCTCCACCTGTATCCATTTTGTCGCACTAGTTGTATGCCAAGGGAGCTTTCCATGTTACTGTTATTAAAAATAACAGCACTTTTGGATACATGTTTATCTTAGCTGAGTGTACAACTTGTGTGCCAATATCTATGGGGGATTCCCCGCCGCACTTGTTTTTTCCACATCTCTTTTCAATACAATATTGACATTGAATAGCCCTGCTGTACATCGAATGACATATGTAGGATGTTCCTAGCCTAATATATTGTAGGGTGGGTTTGGGTGTGAAAGATCAAGGGTCTAATTAAGCCTTCATTTATTTGTCGTCGACTTAATGTCAAGGAGTATATATAGCTGGGTGTCGATCTGTTTTTCGGATGGGGGAGGGGGGGGGGGGCAAGAGGCCTATGTAACGATGTTCATTTCGCACATGATTTTTTAAACACCTCTTAATTACCAGCTTCTCCACGGTTACAATGAAGCAGGGAAAAACATTTCCCGAATTTCGCATCATTTTTCCTGATTTTATTCTACACCTCCGGATTATTATGGGGGGGGGGACGATATGTTTGCCCCCAATATTTTCTTTTGGGGCAACTGCCCCCCCCCCCCCAGGATAGACGCTCCTGGTATATAGTCCAGGGGAAATCTAGGCCTACCCCATGCTTTAATAAACAAAAAGTCTACAATAGTGGCGATTCGCATTTGATTTTCTAGATCTCTTTGTAAGCAATATTATATTGATTTATAGAACCGCCATGTAGGGGAGACTGAGGTAATTGTGTCCCCTTTGTAGTCTAGACTTGTGAGAGCTTGTAATTCTTTGTTGCATCACTCAGTGATAAATAGATTTTGTACATACTTAGCTGAACTCTTCCTCCTATCAAATCAGAAAATTGCCATTCACCTTAAAGTTTGTGCCCAGGGGGACCCAAAATGTGTGACAATCCAAATTTCGTTAGCTGTAAAATTGCAAGTCTACTTTACATTTTGGGGGTCACGGCGTCACGGTGTGATATCATTAATTAAAGTCATTAAGATGAAGATTTTGGTTGAAATACAATCAATATGAAGTGAGAAACACACACACACACAAAAAAAAAACTTCCACCTGAATAACTTCAATAGCATAGCTGTAAGAGAGATCAAAGTGAAAATGTCGCTCGGGGTAATTGTGGCCCCTGTGCATAAACAGTGTAAAGTGGATGGGTACCCACTTTTTATGACACAGTGGATGCATGAAATATGTGTATAGATATGATTGCTTATTTCAACCATGCAGCTGAACCAATTATTTGTTTAATGATTGTTGGTTGTTGTAAAATGTATCAGGAATGCCTGACATAAGTTATTATGGATTACCATGATGAATCATCCCTAAATCTATGATCATATAGTCATAACCAATAGGGGCCACAATTACCCGACCCACGTCAATATGACCTGGTTGACATTACGTTAATTAACATGAACATAGTTATGAAAAAGATTTGCTTTGGGAATTGAAAGCTGAATAGTTCCTCTACATAATGGTGTAGGATTTTCAGCATTATCACTAATGATAACTTTGATGCAGCATTCGAAAACTGAAAGAGGACAACAATTACCCCAGTCTACCCTACATGTACATGTATATCAGTTTAGTTCAGTTCAGTTCAGTTCAGTTCAGTTTATTTATTTCAATCATAAAAAACAATATAAAAGTAGAATACAAAAGTAACATGAGTCAATCATAATTATACATTTGGAAATTACGATGAAATGGGAGACTATAAGGAAGTTTGAAAAACTTGTAAACAATAGTCCCCTGATATATATAGTAAATAACAAAATTACATGGTTGTACACATTACTCAGGAAAAAAAATCTATATGATATTAACACATTAGAAATACACATCGATCAACACACACAAACACACGCGCACACACGCACCCACACACACACACACACACACACAGAGTACATACATGTAGCATGGTAAAAAAAAAAAAAATATATATATATATATATATATATAACAGAGTAGATTTGAGAGAGTTAAGTAGAATATGAAGAGATCAATTGTCTCTTCAAATGAGCCTTAAATGAAGACAAAGTAGTGCATAACCTTAATTCATCAGTTAATTCATTCCAAATATATCTGATTATATATCTGCTAAAAGCAAAGAGACATCGTGGATGTATAAATCCAGAATATTATTATTATCCTTTTCACGGTACCTCCTAAAAATTCGTTTACCATGTTCACTGGGGGTGGGGTGGGGCTGGGGGATAGGAGTAACAATTAAAAAGAAATCTCGATCTATTGCTGCATTATAAGCCCCCCCCCCCCCCCTCTCTCTCTCTCCCTCTTCTTCCAATCTCCCTCACTCTGTTTATGCATGCATGTGTGTGTTTGTGTATGTCTTTCTCTCTTCCTCTCTCTTTCTCCCGAAGGCCCCCCCCCCCCCCGCGTCTACCTTTCCTTTCGCTCTCTTTATGTCTGTTATGCTCTCTCTCTCTCTCTCTCTCTCTCCCCCCGGCTAACAATGATTTTTTTTTTTCACGGACACACTGCACATGCACTTGCGCATACCATACATACACTCACACAATCACTCCACTCTACTTGTCTTTGCCGCCCCTCCCTCTCTCTCTCTCCCTCTCTCTCCTTTACTCAAGCTCTCTATGCTTTTGGATAAACTTTGTTTCCACTTCCTTGTCCAGGGTTTGATTTCATGCAACTCATGAAAAAAAATATGAGCCCTTTCGCAACTCATGCAGAATGGGAATTCCCAAAGAGAGGGATGTTATACGTGTATCTAACCCTGGCTTGTTAAACGTGTTTGTGAATTAAGTAGCATTCCTGTATGGTGTTTCGACCTGACAAGGTGAAATTCTGGAAAACTTAGATCTTAAGCCAAATAGCATTCCAGCAAATAGCATCGAGAACATCTCAACCACTACAATGGATAGTCATGAGGACCTAAAATCGATGTATGCCAAACTCGTGGATAACTTGAATTGCCCGATCTGCCATGGCACCCTGAAAGACGCCAGAGATTTGTCATGCGGCCATACGTACTGCCTGTCGTGTCTTCAGGAACTGGTAGCCATAAAGGGTAGGTGACTTTTCTGAGGTACCAGTTGCTCAAGGGTGATGGGGTGTTGTGGGTTGGGCCGTGGGCCTTGGGGCGTGGGGGGGGGGGGTGACACACACCTGTTCAAAATGGTCTGATAACGTCACTGGCCCTTAACTCTAGTAAAATACTATTTTACTTTTGTGTTACTGTGAATTTATTGTATTTTTAACTTGCACCATATGTAACTTCATAATTCTATCGTAGCCCGTAGACATGTCGTAAGTGGCATTGCACAATCCCTGCACGGGCATCGTGCGGAGGCCTCGCGCTTATCGTGTAGTAAACGCATGATTTTTTTCTGAACATGGGGGCAAAAAAAAAAAAAAAAAAAAATCGTAAACAGATTGTAAACTCGTAGGACATTCGCAAGGCAATCGCACAGCTATCGCACGGTTTCTGCTCGCTGCCCGTGCAGTATCCGTGATATTAAGCAGTCATCCCGCGGCAACCCCACAGCTCCCGCACCATGGCCGTGACGGGCGAAAAAAAAATTCAGATGGTCTCCATACGATTTATGTACGGAGGCTGCGGAGACAGCACGGCAACTGCACTGAACTTTTACGATTGCCGTACAATCTTCGAACAGCCTCTGTACGGATCTGCCCTCCCTGCCCCCGATGGCCAATACAAGAAATGGCACGATGCTCGTTGATAATGGTGAAGACAAACACCGTAGCCCATAGCTACCTACGATGCCCGAAATTCGCACGGAAAATCGTAGACCAATTTATCGTACGGCGCCCGGGGCAAATGTAAATTAAGCATAATTCGAGCATCCCTCGAACAATCAGCACCTAGAATTTACAAAAGTGTATTATCGGACAACTTTCTTTCCAGAATGCATAAATATCCATCCAAAACAAATACTAACGGCTATCCATGTAGAAATTCACACTCGAACCAGAATACGTCGCATGATAACTAGTAAGGGTGGAATAAGTGATGCAATGTTAATATTTTTTTTAAAACATGAAAAATGGTTTATCTTAAGCTCTCCTGTTTTAGAGGTGCGATCATTCGCATCTTTTTATCAGAGAGACCCAGCTGAAAATTCTCCTAGATAGAAAATCGATATAGTTGGTTATTTTTCCGGGATTAACATGATTAATGCTTCGAAGATATCTGTCTCGATGAGCAATAGTTTGAAATCGGGTTATCGGTCCTATGGATAAACTAGTCGCAATTTTCTATCAAAAAAAAAAATATGCTCGAGTACAGATGACAGTGGCTATTAAATCCAGGATATTCCAAAAAAGGACGTGCTATCGATCCGTCACCGAAAGTGTGATCTGACGTCCAGGTTCCCCTTTTCCCCCTTTTAAAAGTTTTCTCCCCTTTAAACAAGTCATCCCTTACTATCCGTTAATTCATTCATTCATTAATTTTATCGGGGGGGGGGGGGCTTAATCTTCTTTATTTTCAGTTTATTATTAATTTTGTTTTTTTTTGTTTCTACACTTGTTTTTTTTCTACACTTTAAAGGTTGGACATCTAACATCCAGTGCTGTCTTTGCCAGAAGCAGACCAGCTTTCCCTCTAGCGGATTGAACGGTCTGAAGCAGAACTACAAGCTCAACTGCATTCTTGAGGAGCAGGCAGCTATCATGAAGAAAATAGAGTCGTTAATCACAGAAGGGGCCTCTGCCACACCGAGACAGCAACGGGGAACAACCGGTACAATGGAAACGCTGCAGATCTGGGTGCGTGACCTTGAAGGCAAGTCGCAGTCCTTCCAGGTTCGACTGTCGGACAAGGCAGACGCTCTCAAGCGACAGGTTGAGAAGAAGACCGGTATCCCTCCCAACGTACAACGACTGATATATAAAAGCAAGCAGTTGGAAGGCTCAACTACTCTGGAGGAGTATGGCGTAAAGTTACACTCTACCATTGAGCTCACCATACCTCTCAAAGGAGGGAAATGAACATCCACTAACTGCTGAAATCGTATTTTTCTATTCTTCATTAGGCGTATACAAACACTAAAAAGATGAGAATGATTCTTTTATCTTTTCATTGTACCCTCTTGAAAGACTGAGTGCCCCCCCCCCGGGGGTGGGGGGGGGGGGCACTCAGTATATAGTGTGCGGTGGGTTTGTGCCGCCCAGAAGACCCCCATTTTTACACTCAAATTTCCGTTCCAAAGCATACCATTTTTTTCTTGGTGAGAGAGAGAAGAGAGAAAACCGTTTCAAAGCACCGCTTTTTTTTTTTGCTTTTTTTTTCATTCCGTCGTTCCGGCCGTCATGGCCCAACCCGGCCCGTTTCGAAGAATATCATTTTTGGTGAAAAGTTGAAAATGAATTTCATTCCAGGTGCTTAATTCCTCCGGGCTTTCCCCATTGCTTCCGATCCGGTTCCAGTGCACCCCAGGGAATTCAGTTTTCATTCATGCTGAGCGCATACATGCGAATTAACGCCGCGTATATGAATACACACACCATACTTGCCATAACACATTTATTTAGCTAATGGGAGCTTGTGGGAACCAGTTCCGTAGCATCATATTTATAATGTAATCCAGTTCCAAAGACCCCCATTTTCAAAAATGTTAGTAGTTCCGAAGACCATCCTTTTTTTGTCTTGCCTGCGGCACATACCTACTACTTTTGGGGTCGAGTGCCCCCCCCCCCGGGGGGGGGGGGGGGCTGAGCTGATCTTGACTCGTCTGCAAACACAGACCCTAAATGGACACTTGATTATAAAATACTCTGACTTGAGATAAGCCTAACCCAGGTTCATGCTGGTTGCATAAAGGGCAGCTATCTACAGGGCCTATGGTAGTTTTACACTTTTGCATTTCGACTGACAAGGGTTTGTGCCTGCAAACTAGATAATTGTTATCATTCTGGATAATACTACCTTTGCTCAAGACCCTTTCTTGTAAATAAGCCATTTGCCCAAAATCATGCCAATTTTAGAATCGAATTATTCTTCACTGGCGCAGTACTTCGTAACGATGTGTACTGGTTTTCATAAAAGTGCGTTATTGTTTTCTTGCCTTCCAGACCTCACTTGGTTCTCTTGCTCCTTCTTCTTTTTCTTCTTCTTGTTCTTGTTCTTGTTCTTGTTCTTGTTCTTGTTCTTGTTCTTCTTCTTCTTCTTCTTCTTCTTCTTTTTTCTTTTTCTTCTTCGTCTTCTATCTCTCTCTCTCCCTCTCTCTGCATCTCCTTCTCGTTCTCTCTTTGTTTCTCCTTGATCGCTGTATTTTTTCCCCTTTTCTGACTTTTGAATAATTAGATATGGAAATATTCTCTCAACCTAAAGAGGATTCTTTCTGAAAAGATATTCTGTGAAAAGGGATGACTGCAATAGTTTCTGATGACATCATTGTGTCATCAAGTTTCCTTTGAACAGATATGGAAGTCACATTATTATGCCCATGTCACATATTTGGTGTTTTATATTAAATAAATATTGCATTACCCCGTAAATTTGAAGTATCGTTTCTCATTTACTATACAGAGAATGAAATTCCAAGGGATTGAGGGGCAGAAATATATTATAGACATGATGGAGAAAGAGATGAAGGAGGAGAGAGAGAGAGAGAGAGAGACAGCGGGGGACAGAGAGAGAAAGAGAGAGAGAGGGAATGGGTAATAATTCCAAATAGAAGAACACTCCTTTTTTCTTTTTCTTTTTTTTTTTCTATCACTGCTCGTCATCTTATATCCTATTGTAACCAAAGTCGACGGCATTAGCAAGAGCATCCCTCTTTCGTTTTGGCTCTAAAAGTAATTTCAAAAAATATCTAGGGGTTTTTTTGGCAATGGTTTATTCTTTCATCACACCACTTTTCGAGATATCGATAACTTTTATACTTCAATTCTTGTTCCTCAGTTAATGCCTAATAAAACATTGGTGTTAAGATTTACAGAAAAGAGGGGGGGGGGGGAAGAGTTTTGAATTAACGGTAACCTATTTTTGTTCTGACTGGATTGGGATTGATACAAGTATGACAAGCGCGATTAAAGGCCAAATTACAATAAGTTAGAATCATAATCGCAATTACAAGTTACAATGAGAATAAAAACTAGAATCATAATCACGATTACAACCACAATCACAATAAATGACAATCAGAATAACAACCATATAGGCCTACTCATAATAACAGCGAATTTCACAATAGCAATGAAACTTATAATGAAATTTAATGTGACACTCATAAAGATACTCATAACGATAAAGAATGCGATTACGACGATGAAAATAAAATTTGACGATATGAAAATAACACCCACAAGGACAACGACAATGACAGTGACAATCATAATCACAATCACGATCACAATTACAATTACAATCACAATCAACCAGCCAAACCGCAGGTCGTATGCCAATGAGCAAAATGGGCTTATATTATTTCCAGTGTCCGAAATGACACACTCTCCCTGCACATCAATGATAGTATGTAACATGGTCATCGTCAAAGTTATGTACATCAAGAATATTAATGCTATGGCCATCACATTTTCTGCAAAGATAAATGGATAGTTGATGAACACCTTGTTTCGTTTACAATTCATACAAAAGGTGATTAAAATAAGTGATGAAATGGTAGAAACAAAACACGTTTCTTTATAAGATTTCATGTGATGAAATTACATATAAAACGTAACGTAAGCCAACAACAAACACATAGAGCCTGTGTATGGTAGCGTTGAAGTTTCATCTTTTACAATTTGATATTCAAAATATCTATACAGTTATGACAGAGTCAAGATTCAGCAATATTCAACAGAAGTACAAACGATATCCTTGACATGTAAAGACAATAGAATCCTAGCTTTGTGACTGGTTAGTTTGGTCATCCTGCACCTCTGGGCGCGATATTTGAAACCCAGTGGCGGCACCAGGATTTTTATAGTGTGGGGGGGGGCAAATGGGGGGCAAAAGAAAATGTTGGGGGGGGGGGCAAGGGCGGACAAAAAAAATTTGACACTTTTTGTAGTGAAAATGTACAGAATATTCGGCTATAAACCTACCCAGATATGAGGACATTTTGAGCATCTAGCTGAACTGCCCGATTATAAAGAGGTGTTAGTTATATACTGCGAGCGAGCGAAGCGAGCGAGCAAAAATTTTGACATTTTTCGTAGTAAAAATGTACAGAAATTACATATTCGGCTATAAAACTACCCCAATATGAGGACATTTGATCATCTCGCGGCCTGATTATGTGATGGGAGTTATAGGCCTGTATTGCGAGCAAGCGAAGCAAGCGAGCAAAAATTTTGACACTATTATAGTGGAAATGTACAGAAATTATTCGGCTATAAAACTACCCAAATATGAGGATATTTACACGAGCTGAGCGAACAAATTTGCCCCATGCCCCCCCCCCCCCCACCTTGATGCCGCCACTGCTTTCCAAGTTTCCGTTTTCTTTCTTTTTCCTTCTTTTCTCCATTCCTTTTTCACTTTTTTCTTTCCTTTTCTTTTTCATTTTCCACCCTTTTATTTTTTTTCACTCCGAAAATTATTGGGGGGGGGGGCAACTGGGGGGCAAAGCTTCTGCCCCCCCCCCTTGGTGCCGCCACTGTTGAAACCTCGTGCCACCTAATGTTGACCTCTTATCAGCAATTACGTAACTTATGCAAATATAGCCCTAGCTGTGAATTAAACAGTTATGAATAGTGGTCCTTATGAATGGATGTCCTTATGAATAGCTTGGTAATTTGTCTATGGTTTGCTCGCTATTTAGAAGGACCGATATTCGTACAAAACCACTATTCATTAAGTCACGCGTTATGGATAGCGGTCCTTATGAATAAGTGGTCCTTAAGAATAGCGGTCCTTACGACTAGCGAGGTTACCCCGTTTACACTGATAAAGAAATAACTGGAATAGTGTAAACATTGTAAATGTAAAGGAAAGTTATAAGTGGAGGGGTCTATTAAGAAAGCATGGCTTATATTAACTCATTTGGTAATTGATGATATTCTTGATCATTAAGTGATAATTGATGTATTATTACTGATTATAAAACGGGTTCAAGAATGTAGCCATCCTGATTGGTCAAATAACATCACGTGACCGTGCAAAACAAAAGTGATAACGCACTGCGAGGGGACTAACGCACGGCTAATCCGGATCAAACACTAAGATTGTAAGAAAACACTAAAATTGTAGACCCGTTTTATAAAACTATTAATACATGGTTGTGAGTTCGTGCGTTAGTGCGATCCAGCAACACGCAGGTTTTTATCGTGGTGTCTAACATACTTGGCTACGCCTCGTGTGTTAGTACACCACTATAAAAACCTTTGTGTTGCCAGATCGCACTAACGCACTCCCAACCATATATTAATAGTATAATAAGACACATCCATAAGATAAAGGAAATAAACAAGCAACTAGATCAATAGTTCCTCTATGTGATGATTTGTTTTCTTCAGATATGCACAAGTAGTAGTAGAATGCGATAAAGTGGAGATGAATAAGCAGAAAAATATGTTTAAACTTTTTTTTGCTTATAAAATTCTGACAGGATTCATTGAACACCATTAACATGGTCGGAAAGACTTTAATAAATCTACTCAAGGGCAATTTTTACACCTTATTGTATTGCCTATAGAAATCATGTTCGGATCACGTAATACTAAATTGTAATGCTCGAACTTTTCAATTAGTGATAGACAGGGCTATTGAAATTGCCATTTGTTGTCGGGGTTTTTTCCTACAATCACTGCTCGTCATCTTTAGAGGTTTTATAGTCGAGTGGTTGACTGGAGATCCTGAATCCAATGACCGGGGTAATAATATATCTGTAAAGCGCTTGGAGACATCGGAGATGTATTAGGCGTTATATAAATCCAAAATATTATCATTTATTCATATCATTATTATTATTATTATTATTATTTTTATTATTGTTATTATTATTATTATTATCATTATTATTATTATTATTATTACTATTATCATTATTAATATTATATCACATCTTGGGAGAAGCTGATGACATTATCAAGGGCATCTCTCTCTCTCTCTCTCTCTCTCTCGCTCTCTAAAAACAATTTTTGATTATTAAATAGCTAGGTTCTTTCCCCCCCCCCCTTTTTTTAAAGCTATAATATGTTTTTACCTCAAATCACATTTCGAGATGTTGGTAACTTTTATACTACCTTGTTCTTCAGTTAATGCCTAATAAATCTACATAGGTGTTTGACACTCTTAAAGAAAAAAGAAAAGAAAAGAAAAAAATGTAAGTTCCGAATCCTGGATCTAACTGGACTTGGATTTTTACGATAACATTCACTGTGAAAGTCCATCGCAGTTACAATCTACAATAAGAATCAAAATTAGAATCATAATCACGATTACAATCACTAAAAAAAAAAAATTAAATAAATAAATGAATAAAAACAATCAGAATTACAATCATAATCACAATAATGGCGATTATCACAATCGCAATGACAATTGTAGTGAAATTAAATACGACAATCATAAAGACACTCATGACGATAAAGAATGTGATTGTGACGATAAAAAATAAATTTGACAGTCACAATGACAATCACAATGAAAAATGTTTCTATGTGAATGTGGCAGTTTCAATAACACTGGCAATGAAAATAAATCACAATTACCTGAATGTATTCCCCCCCCCTTCCCTATTTTTCAAACAGAAAGCTTACTATACCACATATCATAGATAAAGCATTCGGTTTAAAAAAAAAAATTAATAGTCTGAAATATAAGACTGTTTTCCAGCCCTCGCTATTCTTAAAATATCAGACAAGATTTTAGTTTTACATTGGCAATACCATGTCCTTTTAAAAATGATTATACATTTACATGCACGGTACGGAAGTGATAATTATGTCCCCACTGTTTGACAGAACTATTGTAGAGGCAGTTGATATACTAAGCATCATAAAATTACGTCAATCGATAAAATTTTAATGCACATGTAAAGCTGAAATATCAAAAGAATGTCAGGTACAGCTTTACTCAGAAGAAATTGATATTTTATATTTCAACTTGGAAAAAAATATACCATGCATCGTTTTGAATTTCTAATCTTTCAGTCAATGGCAAAAGTGAAAACATTGTGTCCTGCTCTTTATGACGACAAAATATTGCAACATAAATTCAGATTAATGTTTATGTCTGTTACATCAACCTTTTACACGAATTTATCCGTATCTCTCCCATTTTGGAATTGCTCAATTAAAAACTTATCTTAAAGTTTAAACTAAAAATTCGACTGATTTTGACTAAATCTTAATTGAAGATTCTTATTAATCAAGCAGACCCAATGTGGATGTATTTGTGCGATTTTCACAGCGACGCATTTACCCTGAAAGACAACGCACCAGAAGATGTATTATGAGCTCTGGCTCTACACCAAACTCTCGGAGCGTTGTATTTCCTCTCAGTAGCTTGCCTCCAAATTGAAGCCAATGTACTTCAGGTGGGATCCCAGTTTTCTTCGCTACCATGACCTTCAGACTATCTGCCGTGTCCGACAAATGAACGCGAACAGCGAAGACCTTCCCTTCCATGCCGTTCACAAAAATGCTGACCTCATCCTCCTTTCTGGTACGCGATGGCAGGGAGACCATAGAGGTAGCAATCTTCTGCATGATACCCTTTTGTTCGTCAATGATGCAGTTGAGCTTGTAGTTCTGCTTCAGACTGTTCAAGCCACCTGAGGGAATGCGGGTATTCTTTTTGCAGAGACAACACGTGATCTTGTCCTTCCAACCTACAAAACACAATGGATGAAGGAATGATGGATCAGTCAGGTGTCAGATGCTGTCCTGTTCTTTGCATTAATCACATTCTTTATCTTTTATCTAGATTCAGTCCAGAGAGGAGCTACAATTTATTTAACTTTGTGATGCAAATGAGACTATGACAGTGAGTGAGCTTGATAGTTGGTTGAGTGCACTTGAATGAAAGAATGTGAAAGTGAGTTAGCTGGTAGTAAAGTGAGGGGTTTCTCTGACTGTTTAGTGTTACTGGGCAGAAGCCTTTGATTTTTCACAGAGGAAAGACCTGTTCCTCCTGTTGGCCAGCAACCTGTTGGCAGGATTTGTCAAGCTCAGAATTGTCAAGTTAAATTGTAAGTTGTATCCAGTCTTATTTTCAACTTTAGCATTTTGTAACTCTGCTCATACATGTATATCAGAGTGAATTGAATACTTATTGCATTTGGATATTTCTTGCTATGAATGTAAATTTGTGTCAGAGTTAGTAATTTTAGGTCAGGATCAAACCTGCTAGTGTTATTTTCAAATTATAATTCCAGTCATGTAAAGAAAAAGAGTTTTTAGCTATTAATGTGGATCTTTACCTTTATCATAGGAACAAGACAGTAATCTCGAATCCGGGATTTTGTTATGATATGTTAAGTCAGACTTGATAGTAACCTGTGATTGAAAGTGAAATGAAATATTATATTTGAATGTAAGTGTCATTTAGATAGGGCATAGTTGGTGTTTAGCTTTCTATGTGAAGTTTGGGTTGTAATATTGCAGGTGGCTCCTCTTTTATGGGGACTTGGACACTTCCGCCATTGACCGTCTCCAGGCTAGACTGTATGAAACTGGGCGGAGCTACCCTCTCCTGTGTGAAGCCTACTTAGTGACTGGCAATTCAGCTTAGTGATCCCAGAACTGTGTGACCTGGGAAAGCTCCTTCGTGACCCACCTTGGATCTGTGTGACCAGGGTACTGGTTATCGTGCTCCTCACCCATTGTCGCATGCAGGAACCTGATTCTGGTCGTTCGTCCGCCAGCCCTGCATATCTTCATGTGAGAGACCAAATCATTCCCTATCGCGGTAAGCCCTATCATTCCTATTTTGAAACAATCCTACCAGGACTTGAATCGGCCACGAACATGATATGATACTCCAGATGATTGAAGCTAATTATCTTCACTCCAAAACTGACTTAATGGACAATGTGGAACTCTCTTCCGAGTTATGCTACCTCTCCAGTAATTCAGTGAAATTGCCTTCATTACTCTTAATGACATTTTTTGTATGCTGATCGTTATCTTTCTTTCACATTTTGTTATACTTGTAACTTATTTGGAAAAGAAGCCTTACAAATTTAAAGGCCATAGTAACAATTGATTGATGTTATTACTTTGCAGATATTGTGTTTTCTTTGTAGTTCAAAGAGTACTGCCGGCATTAAGTTATGTGACTAGTGTTATGTATATCTGCTATTTATTTGTGAAAGCACCAAAAGAAATGTGTATCACCAAGACTGGAAAGAAGTTAATTTCATGAAATTAAATAAGACTGGAATCGTACAGCTTATAGTCACTTGTACTTTGTGTTGTCTGAGCTCGATCCTGACATCAGGTTAGTTTTCAGTAAAGTTTTGGGCCCGTATCCAGTTCAATACTTAAGAATCAGTGAGAATGACATATGAGTAGTTTACTTAGTTCTCGGCTGAGATAAAATACTTAAGCAATTTTGGTAACCAATTGAATCAGTTGGCTAAGTAGACTAAACCAGTTACTTGATGGGCAGGTATGTGACTTTCATACATACGCATGCAGCTCTACAGTATAAGCTAGACATGAAAGTTTGAAAGTTTTATTGAAAACTCAAGACCACCCTTTTAAGGGTATCAGAGTACAATGATATAGAATACATAAAATATATACATAGATCAATTTCTTGTTCAGTGAGTACCAAAATAATTAAAAAGAAAATAAGAATAAAAGAAGTAAACAGATAAATAAGAAATAAACTATATAAATAAATAGTAATATGGCACAGCCTGAAAACAAGGAAGGCCAATGTTTTCAGCGAAAAAAGAAATACACGAGATCATGAAAATAACATATTCAATGCTTTAAATAAGTTATAATATAAGCACAAAATTTTGCCAAATTTGAAAGGACAGTCTTCTTTTCAGTATTAAATAGTTGATTCATTTTATACGTACATGTGTATTTGGATTATTCCAGTGATAACGTTTCAAATATTTTTTTTCCATGGCACAATGAAATAAGCGCATATCTACTGTGACGCATCTATTGCGCATGTTTTTAGACAGAATATCCTACGTCACAATGGATATCTATCAGTATTTTGCTTTAAAGTCGGCTTCGTAAAGTAAAGTGCTTAAATTTGATCTGAATACGAGTTAAACCAGTTTACTTAGCCAATCCAAATGCTAAGCAAAATGCTTACTTAATGCGCGTTTTGATTTGAATACCGCCCCTGGAGTAGAAATTTGTCCATGAAAAAAAAAACAAAAAAAAAAACACGTTTCATACCAAACGGAAATGGATGTAGGAGTGCATTGGTGAATCAAAATGAGGGGCGGGGGGGGGGGGGGGAGGAGGGGCGCAGGATTTGGTGTATCGTGTGATAAGTTGACAGACAGACACGACAGATGGAAGCGTACAGTTAAGTCCTCTCAGCATCTTACCGTTCATGGTCACCAGCACCTTCAGACACCCCAAGCAAAAGGTGTGGCCACACGACAGATCTCTAGCATCTTTCAGGGTTTCCATGCAGATAGCGCAGTTAAGAGTGTCAACAAGATTTACATACATAGATTCCAGATCCTCGTGACTCTCCATCTTCTTAAGAATCGTTGATATAAACAAAGAATGCGAGACAAGTTTTGGCAGCTAAGTATAAAATGACGTGTTAACTGCTCAGCATACAGTTTTATTCTGTCTGAAGCACTTGAGAGCCAATGATGGAAAGTGAATTCATGGTGTAACAAAACTTTCCCACATTTATGGCTGTTACGAGATTTCGAAATACGTAGATCGGCAATAAAGTGATGTTGCCCAATATCCGATTTTTTTTTTTTTTTAGAGAGAGAGACACGAAAGCCATCATAACTTAACGAATAACTTTTTATAAAGAAAAAAAAACATATGAAATGACAGAGATAGAGAGAAGGAGAGAAAGAAAGGGGAAGAGGGGTGAACAAAGTGGAGGAGGAAGGGAGAGATAAGAGAGAGTGGAGACAGTGAAAGAAATATAGGGGAAAGAAAAGACAGTTTGGCCGGATAAATCTCTTTCCTTCTTTTTTTTTTTTGGGGGGGGGGAGGTATTTTTTTAGAATCCCAAAGTTTTCATTATTTTGATATTTATCAAGCTATGGGACCCTTGATAGAGATAGATAGATAGATAGATAGATAGATAGATAAAATAGTCTTTATTTTAAAAATCTCATGCATCACAACCAGAAGTTGAATTGTACATAGGTTACAAGTTGATCTCACAAAAACAAAATAGAAATACATTGTAATTACATTGTGAATATTCACTATCAGACTCTAGATTCAAGAAACACATTCCAATTATCAGTTAGTACTCATGTTTACAGAGGACTGATTATTAAGCAGGGGATTATTGAAAATTTCAAGTGTCTCGTATATGAGATAATCATTACAAAATTAATGGTAGATGAGGTTATTGTTAATTTCCTTACTAAGTACTAAAAGATGAATTTGTTTAGGTTACAGATTAACTTTATATCAATGGTGGAGGCAAATAAATAATTGCATTATAAAGTATTGATCGTAAAAACCTAGAAACAAGACAAACATTGATGATATCACTCAACTATGACGGTCGTGTTCAAAAGAGATTAGTCATTTCAAGACTCCTAATCATTATATTTCTTAACGTCATATGAAGTTATTGAAGTTATTTTCACTTTCCTTTAACACTGTTTAGCAATAGTTGATTTTTCGATGGGTTACATGACCTCACATCAATGTTGGGAATAGATAAATAATTGCTTTGTTCAGTAAGTATTAACAGAAAGAAAAAGAACGGAGTTAACTTTGATAGATAGCTTAGATAATTATAGCCTGAGACATAATTAAATTAAAATTTGTCTATAACTTAATTATATCCAGATAATTTCAACTGACCCTTCCCTGTTCCCTAGAAGCAAAATATAGATTACAGTGGAAAACACTTCGTCTCTCTGAAAAAAAAATGGAGACCCCCCCCCCCCCCCCCCCCCCCCCCCCCATGTGTAACAGAGTCACCACTTATGCACATTAACTGCATTATTCGTAAAAGAGTAGGGGGATTCCTCGGTGCAGTGGTACACCTGCACATCAGTTATACCGGATGATCTGTGCAGGCACATGTATACCGTATACATATGACACTGAAAACAATTAGCTATTCATCAAGTGAGTGAATCCGCCCCGACAAGATTGGTGACGTATATAAATCCTAAATAAGGAACATTAAAACTTTTGATTTTTTTTTTCAAAAAGGGAAAAAAGAAACACTTTCCAGAGCAAACATTCTAAGGGCATATTGCTCTCCCTTTGTATTAAAGTGCACGCATCACTTAACAATAGAACATTAAAGGAGAATGAAACTCTACAAACATTAGCTGATAATCATGTGGAAAATTGTCAGCCTGTTCAAAATATCTTGAAAATACTCCTATTTGATTACTCAGTAAGGAGAACAATCTCTCTAAATTTTACAGATTCCTTGCTAGATATTATCCCATGGGGGCTGCCATGTTTAAAAACTGTGATGTCATAGTAGTACATGTCCATTTACTTTTACAAAATGGTATGGCGTTGCATAATGAATAAATATTGTACAACCAAAGCCACCAATGCAAAATGGCAGCCATCTTGGTACCCCCAGCATCTCGCACAGGTGATATCTATAGGAGCGGTTGTATGTAGGTCTTTGTCACTTCTTTGAATTACTGACAAACCTTTGTCTGACCAAGCAACGACTTGTGCATACCAAATCCTGTTTAACAAAAGAAACTGCCCCACCAATGAAACAGCTGATCCAAATATCTTCACACAAATAGGTTATATGACGGGATAAAAGTATCTTCAGGGGCGGATCTAGCTTTTTTCCAAGGAGGGGGTTTGAGGGGCTGAGCTGGGTATTGCGAGGGAGCGTAGAGACCGAGCCCGAGCGAGCGAAGCGAGCGAGGGGGGAGGGTGTGGGAGGGGGGTATCCCCCCTCCCACAGTAGGGAGATTTTTCATTTTTAGGGTTGCTAGCTTGCGATTTTAAGCATACTTGCATGCTCTTTTTTTTTTCTCTTTTTTGCCGAAATAAATGTTTACTTGGAAGCGAGCGAGGGGGGAGGGTGTGGGAGGGGGGTATACCCCCTCCTACAGTAGGGAGATTTTTCATTTTTAGGGTTGCTAGCTTGCGATTTTAAGCATACTTGCATGCTCTTTTTTTTCTCTTTTTTGCCGAAATAAATGTTTACTTGGAAGCGAGCGAAGCGAGCGAGGGGGGAGGGTGTGGGAGGGGGGTATACCCCCTCCTTCAGTAGGGAGATTTTTCATTTTTAGGGTTGCTAGCTTGCGATTTTAAGCATACTTGCATGCTCTATTTTTTTCTCTTTTTTGCCCAAATAAATGTTTACTTGGCAGCCCAAGGGGGGGGGGGTTTAAACCCCCTAAACCCCCCCCCCGTAGATCCGCCACTGATCTTCATTTGAATGTACATGCCTACAATGTTTATTATGAGAAAATCCAGTGTCATGCGTTGCACAGGTGATCATGAGTGTCATCGTATCTAGTATATCAGGTCAGTGGGTATCTCACAAATAGCACTGCTCTGACATTACTTCGTAAAGAAAATGGCAGCCCCCAAGGGAAAATGTCTAGTAAGGAAACTGCAACTTTTTGAGACATTGTTCTTCTTAAATAATCAAATAGGAGTAATTTCAAGATATTTGTAATAGGCTGACAATTATCTACATGATTATAGACTAATGTTTGTTGCCTTTCATTCCCCTTAAGGAAAACTGTTTTAGATTTCAGATCCTCGTGACTCTCCATGTTCTTAAGAATAGTTTGCTAATAGAAGAATGCTCGACAAGTTTTCGCACCCAAGTAAAGTGACGTATTAGCTGCTCAGCATACAGTCTCATTCTGTTTGAAGCACTGTTGAGCCAACGGTGAAAGTGAAATATGCTGCAATAAGTGTTTCCTCACGTTTTTGACTGTTATGAGATTTCGAAATATGTAAAGGCAATAAAATGATTTTACGAAATATCCGATTAAAAAAAAAAAATTGATTTTTTTTTTTTAGAGGGACCCGAAAGCCATCATTACTTAACAAAAACGTGATGTAATGACAAAGATGGGGAGAAGGAGAGAAAGAATGGAAAGAGAAAGGTGAGAGGAGAGGAGGAGAAGGATAGAAATAAGGAAGAGAGAATGAAAGAAATATCGAGGGGAAAGGTATAGAGAATGGGGAGAAATGGAAAGATAGATCATGAGAAAAACCCCTCAAAAAAATTTGAACCCCAAGTTTGATCAATTATATCTCTATTGTCAAGGTATAATTATCGCTTTGTTTAGTAACATTATAAAGTGTGTTTATTCCTCTTTTAACATGATACCATATTATTTGTTATGGAATGAGCATTACATCAGAATAAGGGGCAGGGTCAAAGGTGAAAAGTTGTGTGATTCTTGTAAATGAATGTGGGGCTATTGTTCCCAACTGGTCATCCATGAATGCCAAATTCTAACGAATCCTGAAAATGAAATTCATGCACTATGGTGATATGCCAGGAAAGATTCGCTACTGTTTGGTCATCAACTTCTCCGAAGCATAATGCCTGTTGAAAAGGCCCTGGCAATATAGGGCAACTCGAAGCTGGAGTTCTCCCCCAAACTGCACTGTGTTGAAAGTTTATTCTAAAACCATGTTGATTGAACGTTAGCATACAAAATAACAAATTAAAAGTTCGAGAAAATGTAAATATAAGAAAGTTTCTCTAGTCGTAAAGATAAGGAAGTGACAGTTCTATGGTTTCCTTTACAAGCTAATCTCCCAGTAAATTCAAAAATTTCTCACCAAAGAAAATATTTTCTCGTACGCGCCCGAAATGTATTGAAAACATGTTCTCTCATTTCCTCCTCTTTGAAATAAATTCAATTCCTTCAGTAGCAGGAAATGAGAGATAACTGAGGGTCGTGGGGAATAAAGTAAAACAAGAGCAGAGTATAAATAATGTACTACGAAAATAATTATACTGACAACTAAAACAACAACCAAAAAAAAAACCAAAAAAAAAAAAAAAACACCCCGAGATATATAGAAAAATACAGGGTCCCGGACTGCGTGAGGTTTCTTACAACGGGCCCTGAGAAGGGAAAGGTGTGAGCGGGTTATGAGACGGGGAAAGGGGAAATTTTAACGAAAAAAAAGAGAAAAAGAAACAGACAGTCTGGGAGAGAGACAAAGAGAGAGAGAGAGGTGGGGGGGGGGGGGGGGTCACAACACAAGCCTGTCGGCTCTGCACATGATAGCAGAAGAAAATGAAAGCCACATTGAAAGATGAGTGCAAACCGTTCTATTTGACATTGACCAATTGGCCTGATGCCATTTTTCCTTTACGTAATGAAAGTAAGGTATGACAATGAAGACTAAATCAAGTAGTCAAAACAATGCCTTTTTTGTACTCAACATCTTTATTATGTGCATGCGCATTTTACATTCATAATCATAATGAATAATAATGAATAAGGCAAGTGTGAACATTATTTTCGACTTCTACAAGAGCTGAAAAACTAATATATTCATATATAATATTTTAGCAACATAATGAGGTCATCAAAAAAGTCAGAAAAAGCAAACACTGAAAAAAATATGTATGATTTGATCCTTCCCCTTGTATACTGCGTGATGTTGATTATTTTAGGTGGGTACGGTGAAAATAATTTCATCTGCGGTCCCAGTGATGGCGCACGAGCGATTTCGAGTCGTTTGAATCGGCACTACAACACGGGGAAAATATAGCGATGACAGCAAAACGGATTTTTTCCCCCCCATCAAAATGACTCTCAAAGCGTGGCTTAGAGACCACGTCTAGTGATATAATATTTAAGTACAAATTTTCATCTCACATTGTTCCGTTTTGAAACAAATAGAATCAAACTCAAGAAGATTTTTGATTCGGTATATACGTACCTGGAGTTAATGCATACCTTGTTTAATTTACAATTCATAGAATAGGTGGTTAAAAGTAGGTGATGAAATAGTCACCCAAACACTTTTCTTTATCAGGTTTCAAGTGATGAAAAGACATATTTAACGTATATACTAGTAATCCAACTACAAAACACACAGGCCATATTCTGCTAAAATATAAACCCGACCCTGGGTCTAAAGTCGAGTATTAACAAAGGAAGTTAGACCGAGTTCTGAGTTTGACTAAGTCTGACCATAGACCGGCGTCGGAATTAAATGCATTAGCAGAATACCGACCATAAGTTCGATGACAAATATTAGCTCTGTGACTGGTTGGCTTGGCTGAATCCTGACCCTGTTATTGAGTGCACATTACTTTTATTTCAATATTAGGGTAGCACAGATATTGCCTTTTACGCTCATGTCAAATTCACAGTGGTTCACAAATAAAACTATGCAATTTTTTCCCACTTGGATATTCTGTTTCATTTTCAAATAATTTGCATAAAATTAACAAAATTATCACCAATTTAATCATATATTTTCAAGACAAGTAAAGTATGTTATGTGCAGTGGCGTAGCTACAGGGGGAGAAAAAGAAAAAAAGGAAAGAAAAAGAGAGAAAGAGCGAAAAGATAGGGGAAATTGAATTTTCCAAGTAAGACAGGTGCCCCCCCCCCCCCCATGCCAGTGCCCGCTCAATGGCTGGACCCACACTACGCCACTGAACCTGTGATTCCTCCTCTTTCATTTGATGTGTAAATCATGACAATTGGTAAATGTTTACAAGTCGATTCACTCATTTGGAAATTTGATATTCCTGATAATTACGTATTCACAAACTCACTGAACTAATCAAACGGGGTTAAAAGTAAAATAGAGCACTTATGGGGGCACTTATGAAGATGAATAAACAGACACTTTTTTTTTTAAAGTTATTTTTCTCATAAAAATACTGACAGGATTCCATCCGATATTTGTGCAAACAGAAGTCAAGTCAAACAGTTCAAATAATCAATTCAGCGTAAAAAGCAGGAAAGATGCTGCAACAAGTTTAAGCATGATCTGCGGAATCATTGTCCTCGGAATGAGGTAGGTCTCTGCACTTTGAATTCTTTAAGTAATCTAGCACTGATTTGCATTTTCCTGTGTATTCTGTTTTTTTTTTTATAGAACGTGGAGTTTCACCTTATTATCATTATCCGTTCATGTACCTAATAAACACAAATACATCGTAAAAGTATTTCCTGTTGATTGGTTATGACCGTTATAGATTTTTCTGGTCTTTAAAGTATCACACAAGACTTTGGTTCTACATGGGCGATACCCTTCTTTAAATAATTATATATTTGCAGGCACAGTATGGAAGTGATCATTATGTCCCCACTGTTTGACATAACTATTGTAGAGGCAGTTGATACACTTGGCAATGTCAATTCCTTGAAGAAATAAAATTTTCATGCACATGTATAGTCAATGGCAAAAAAAATTTAAAAAAATGTCCTGCTCTTTATAGCGACAAAATATTGCAACATAAATTCAGATTATTAATGTTTATATTTATTACATCAACCTTATACACGTATTTATCCGTATCTCTCCCATTTTGGAATTGCTCCCCAAAAAACTTATTATAAAGTTTAAACTATACTTTCGACTGATTTTGACTAAATCTTAATTGAAGATTCTTATTAATCAAGCAGGCCCAATGCGGATGTCTTTGTGCGATTTCCACAACGACGCATTTCCCCTCCACGACCACGCACCAGAAGATGTATTGTAAGCTCTGCATTTACACCAAACTCTCGGAGCGTTGTATTTCCTCTCAGTAGCTTGCCTTCAAATTGAAGCCAATGTACTTCAGGTGGAATCCCAGTTTTCTTCGCTACCATGACCTTCAGACTATCTGCCGTGTCGGACAACTGAACGCGAACAGCGAAGACCTTCCCTTCCATGCCGTTCACAAAGACTGTGATCTTACCCTCCTTTCCGGTACGCGATGGCAGGGAGACCATAGAGGTAGCAATCTTCTGCATGATACCCTTTTGTTCGTCAATGATGCAGTTGAGTTTGTAGTTCTGCTTCAGGCAGTTCAAGCCACCTGAGGGAATGCGGGTATTCTTTTTGCAGAGACAACACGTGATCTTGTCCTTCCAACCTACAAAACACAATGGATGAAGGAATGATGGATCAGTCGGGCTAGTTTTCAGTAAAGTTCTGGGCCCGTATCCAGTTCAAGAATGAAATATTAGTAGTTTACTTAGTTTTCGGCTGAGATAAAATACTTAAGCAATTTTGGTAATCAATTGAATCAGTTGGCTGGTAGACTAAACCAGTTACTTGATGGGCAGGTATGTGACTTTCATACATACGCAGAGCAGTATAAGCTGGGCATGCCCCCCCCCCCCCCCCACTCGGAGGTCGGAGGGACCGCATGCGTGTTCCCAAAATCTCCGGTAAAAGGGTACTTTTCGCGCGACACAATCCGGCCCGTGAATTGTAAAAAAGGGGGTGTATTTGACTTTTCACCCGGAGATTTCTTTTAAAAAGGGGGTGATTTTCTTTCTCTCTCTTTGGAATCCTGAGAAATTTAAAAAGGGGGTTATAAAATATCTTGAAAATCATAGAAAAATTGATCAAATCCCGGGATCGTGGTGTGCGTCGTGGAACCTGCCAAATATGTCAAAATTGGGACGACTTTGAGCAAGACCCAGAGTCTCATCGTTGTGGATATTGTGGCTGCCTATCTGTGGCTCACAGGGTCTCAATTCAGGTGAGTAGTTTGCCCGGTAGTTTGCTTGCGAAATTAACAATTTCTAACTCATTTTCCTACACCCATGAAAATGAATGTGTGGGACTGATATACAGTTTTGTATAATATATACACCACGATCTACCGTATGTACCAAGCTAACTAGATCTATAAAAAGTCGGTGGGGATAATTTCTTAAAATGGTATAGCTCACAAACTATCATTGATACCACCAAATCTTATATAATCATATTCTTAAATGACTACATTGAGTTCTGACTCTGAGATCCATTTTCTAGCATTAAAAAAAAAAAAAAAAAAGGCTAAGGTATTGTACTTGGAATTGTAATGACAGCTTACCTGAGCTGAGATGAGGGGGGGGGGGGGGGGGAGGGGAGGGGGGCCCTCCCCTGGGAAAATAAAATACAGCCCAAAATGCTGACCTTTTTTTTTTTTTTTTTTTTTGGCTTGTCAGAGATTTTTGGAGTAAAAAGGGACCACCAAAATGCTGATGACCATTTATTTATTTATTTTTTTTGCTTGTCAGAAATTTTTTGAGGTAAAAAGAGACACCCCAAATGCTGATGACCTTTTTTTATTGTTGTTTTTGCTTGTCAGAAAATTTTGTTAATATTTGGCCCCCTCCATCATAAAATGGATCTGCCACTGGGGGGGGGGGGGGGTGTCTGTCCTGAGATATGGGGTTGGAATGAGAGCTCACCTGGGATAGGGGGTACATTGAGCAGTGTTCCGCGAAAGGGGGGTTTGGAAATTTTGGCCGACCTGAGATAGGGGGGTGCTTTCAAAGGGAGGGAACGAGCATACGCGTACCCTAAATATTACTGAGTGGGGGGAGGGGGCCGGGGGCATGGCACAAGCAAATCATAATAACCGCACATCTACTGTGACGCATCTATTGTACATGTTTTTAGACGGAATATCTGACTTCACAATGGATATCAGTAAGTATTTTGCTTTAAAGTCGGCTTGCTAAAAGGAAACCAAAACCCAAGGAGAGAATCAATGTTATTGGAAAGTGAAAATTCAGAGAAGCACTTTACAAAAAGTTTCATTAAAATTGGTTAAAAAATGAGAGAGTTATGGAAGTTTGAAAAGTCTCGTTTTACTTTCTATGGGGATCCTCAAATTGGCAAAATTGCTTCAAAATGGCAAATTTTGTGAACAATTCTCCATTTGTTTTGTACACAGATTTTCAGATTTTCCCCATTATCTTTCAAGGTGCAGTTAATCTCCTTCTGAGCTCAACATATATAATTGGAAAATGTATTTTACACCACATATGTCGAGTTCAGGAGGAGACAAGGAGCACCCTGAGAGATAATGGGGAAAATCTGAAAATCTGTGTACAAAACAAATGGAGAGTTGTTCACAAAATCAGCCATTTTGAAGCAATTTTGCCAATATGAGGATCCCCATAGAAAGTAAAACGAGACTTTTCAAACTTCCATAACTCTCTCATTTTTTAACCAATTTTAATGAAACTTTTTGTAAAGTGCTTCTCTGAATTCGCACTTTCCAATAACATTGATATTCTCCTTGGGTTTTGAATACTAGTTAAGCCAGTTTACTTAGCCAATCCAAATGCTAAGTAAAATGCTAACTTAAAGGCATTGATTAACTTTGCCCAGGATTGAAAAAAAAATCACTGTTCCAGCTAATGCTGTAATCATAATTGCAAACCTTTAGCTCAGACAGGAATCGCCTGAGTTTTATAAGCTGATCGGTCGTTTATATATCAAGATATTTACGATTGAACAGTGATGTCGGGATAGAGTACCACCGAACCCTAAAGAACTCTTACGGTTGGCATACCTCGCTCTATCACAGAATACCGTACGGGCTGGAAACCCGCTCTGAAATCGCCAAGCGCTGGTGCTTGGTTTTTGTGACTGGAGCGCAGCGGAGAAGCCGAGCGACTTGCGCTAGCGATTGTTCGCGATTTTCTTTTTTTTTAGGATAGTAAACGGGTTCCATTTTCTCTCATACTTTCACATATCCTTAATTATATATGTAGTTAGAGGACTGCACACAATTCACTGGCATTTGAGCTGATTTTACAATTTTTCTCAAAGTTAATCAATCACTTTAATGCGCGTTTTGATTTGAATACCGCCCCTGGAGTAAAACTTGTCCATGAAAAAAAAAAAAAAAAAAAAAAAAAAACCCACACGTTTCATACCTATATCAATATCAGTCCAAAAGAAATGGAAGTGGGAGTGCATTGGTGAATCAAACAGAAGGGCCGAAATGGGGGGGGGGGGGGCGCTGGATTGGGAGTATCGTGTCTGTAAGTTGACAGACAGACACGAAAGATGAAAGCGTACAGTTAAATCATCTCAGCATCTTACCGTTCATGGCCACCAGCACCTTCAGACAGCCTAAGCAAAAGGTGTGGCCACACGACAGATCTCTGGCATCTTTCAGGGTTTCCTTGCAGATACCGCAGTTAAGAGTGTCAACAAGATTTACATACATAGATTCCAGATCCTCGTGACTCTCCATCTTCTTAAGAATCGTTGCTAAAGAAAGAATGCTAGACAAGTTTTCGCAGCTAAGTAAAGTGACGTGTTAACTGCCCAGCATACAGTCGCATTCTGTTTGAAGGACTGTAGAGCCAATGTTGAAAGTGATTTTGGCTGCAACAGATGTTTCCTCACGTTTATGAGATTTTGAAATACGTAGAGGCAGTAAAGTGATGTTGCGCAATATCCGATTTTTTTTTCTTTATAAAAACACTAGAAAGCCAACATAACTAAACATATGACTTCAAAGAGAGAGAAAAACCTATAGGCAATGACAGAGATGGAGAGAAAGAGAGGAAGAAATAGAAGAGGGGTGAACAGAGGGGAGAAAGAAGAGAGAGATAAAATAAGAAAGAGTGGAGAAAGTGGAAGAAATATAGAGGGAAAGGAAGATAGAGAATGTGGAGAAATGGAAAGATAGATCATGTAAACCCCTCCAAAAAAAAAAAAAAAATGAAAACTCTTGTTTGATCAATTATATCTCTATTGTCAAGGTATAATTATCGCTTTGTTTAGTAACATTAGAAAGTGTGTTTATTCCTCTTTTAACATGATACCATATATTTGTTATGGAATGAGCATTACATCAAAATAAGGGGCAGGGTCAAAGGTGAAAAGTTGTGTGATTCTTGTAAATGAATGTGGGGCTATTGTTCCCAACTGGTCATCCATGAATGCCAAATTCTAACGAATCCTGAAAATGAAATTCATGCACTATGGTGATATGTCAGGAAAGATTCGCTACTGTTTGGTCATCAACTTCTCCGAAGCATCATGCCTGTTGAAAAGGCCCGGGCAATATAGGGCAACTCGAAGCTGGAGTTCTCCCCCAAACCGCACTGTGTTGAAAGTTCATTCTGAAACCATGTTGATTGAACGTTAGCATACAAAATAACAAATTAAAGTTCGAGAAAATATAAATATAAGAAAGTTTCTCTAGTCGTAAAGATAAAGAAGTGACAGTTCTATGGTTTCCTTTACAAGCTTATCTCCCAGTAAATTCCAAAATTTCTAACAAAAGAAAATATTTTCTCGTACGCGCCCGAAATGTATTGAAAACATGTTCACTCATTTCCTCCTCTTTGAAATGAATTCATTTCCTCCAGTAGCAGTAATTAAGAGATAACTGAGGGTCTGGGGAATGAAGTAAAACTAGAGCAGAGTATGAATAATGTACTACGCAAATAATTATACTGACAACATCAACTTCAAAACAAAACACCAAAACCCTGAGATATAGCAAAATAGAAAACAGGTTCTCAGCGGAAACCATCATACACCGTCTAATGCGTGCAGTTTCTTTAATACAACGGGCCCTGAGAAGGGGGAAGTAGGGGGAGGGCGAGATTGGGAAATGGGGAAAACGAAAGAAAGAAAAGGTCTAAGATAGAGAAAGAGAGATAAAGAGAGCAGTGGCGTAAATCCGTATCGAGGAGTGGGGGGGGGGGGGGTGGTTGAAATAATTTGCCAACGTGATCTTGTTTGACAAACACAAGGCACGTTTTGTCATTCAAAAAAACACCCATAGGCATATAAAACAATTATCTAGTAACATATTATTTACTACAATAAATTAATGTATCTACCTATTATTGCTAGTTTGGTCCAAACTACGCTACCACCGAGAAACTAAAAGTCACATTCGCGCACGCCCCACCCCCGTATGACGCCTTCCCATAGTCACATGCGCGAGCGCACGCCCGCCATCTTCCTCTTTTCATTCTCGCTGCCGTAGAATAAACACATCAAGATAAGTCACTGCGCCAAAATTTGAGATTCTTCTCTAATTTGCACTTTTTGATACTGCTTGACAAATAATTCCGTTCTCCTTTTAATCCTTATTAATTTGGTGGAACGGACTCCCCAGTCATTTTTTTTGTAAGACAGGAAATTAGTTCATTTTCTGTCTCGCTTTCTTCCCCTTTCGTTCCTCCCGGCGACATAGCTTTACGCACGTTCGCTGGGCTAGCAATCCGCTGCTTAGCGCTTTGTTTACTTTCGTTAGGGTTTTCCCTTGTTGGCTGTTCGTGCATAGCCCCCGGGGTGTTGTTTTTGTTCCCTTCGTAGGTAACGCTTTTAGTTGTATTTTCTTTAGAAATACTACGTGCTAATTATTTATTTACACCCTTACGTTCTTGTCTCTTATTTCTTATCATTTCAGGATCAGTATGAATTCGTCTGTTTCTTTGAATCCTGTTACCCGTACCGGCCCCGCCAGTGTGCAGGCTGACACGGCGGAAGTTAGTTTCACGGTTTCATCTCCGATGATACGCAGTACACTAACTACCGGCGTGAAATCGTCGTCTTGTTCAGGGATTATTTTCCCAGGCTTGTCGACGAAAGGTAAGTTAGGGACCCCTGCGATCAGTGGGTCTCGGACAGGGACAAGCACCTCGTTGTTTGCTAGCCCGGCAGCGGCCGGGCTCGGCTTTACAACAACAGTCGGGACTCGCAGTCCCGGCGAGGGGGTCGTCGGATTACCGACCACTGGCCCCCGATCTCAGGGCGTGAGTGTCGCCGGATTACCGGCCACTGGCACTCATGTCCGCTCAGGGGGAGCCGTCGGGGCACCGACCACTGGCTCCCACCTGAGCAAAGACGCTGGAGTTTCTCCTTCCAGTGTTCTATATACTCTTAGTGACTCGGCTAGCCCTGACTCAGCCCTAGTCACCACGGAGACGGCTACCCCCCGTTCTAAACGGGCCAAGCGTAGCCGTGAGAGATCATCCGAGCGCCCTGCCAAGCACGGCCTCTCGGGTACGGCCGAGGTGCCGACTTCTTTGCCGGAGGGCTCTGCCCCCCCTTGCAAGAAGTCCAAAGGGCACCATTCGGCCAAGTCTCTCTCTAAGTCAAAGTCCAAGGTTGCCTCGGGTACACCTATGACTACGACTAGGAAGAAGTGCAAGGCCTCTTCTAAGACGCCAGACCCTTCTCCTTCGGCGGTCGATCAGGCGGAACTTCTTTGTTTCTTGAAGATAGTTGTGGAGAAGAGCGGGTGGTTACCCGCTACCTCCCAGCCGACCGCGGGTGGCACGGACCCACCCTCGGACCCTGACCAGTCCGTGGACTTGGGTGATCCAAACCTTGACCCGGTTATACCCGGTTCCGGTTCGACGAGATCCGACCCCGAGTTACCGGTTTCCGGTCTCGGTTTGTCGGTATCCGGCCCCGGTTTGCCGATATCCGGCCCCGGTTTGCCGATATCCGGTCCTAATTTACAGGTTCCAGGCTGTCAAAAGCCTCTTGCTCATGACAGATCAATACTATCCTGTCATGATTGGCCCCTTGAGGGTCATGCTCGATCCTGGCAGGCCCAGAGCCGCCCGGTCAGAGCTGCTCCTACTCCGGCGGCGCTTGGCGCCCCTCCCGGTGAGGAGAATTACGGCTCGTGGATGCACCCGCCCCCCTGGGGCCAGGTTTCCCACATAGCCGACCCTGATGTTGACTCTGATTCCGAGTCACAAGCCAGTGCGGTCCCCCAACCCCCTCGTGGTTTGGCAGCTGACGCGCAGGCTCTTTTGGAGAGATACTTACCTGAGACTTTCCCGCCGGCCCAGCCGGACTCGGCTCAGGCTTCTCTTCTCTTCAGGCAAAGGGCCCCTTCATCGGGGATACCCCTTACTGACGATTTCAAGACTGCCTATGAGGGCATAGCTGAACAGTCGTCGCTGCCTGGGGCTTCAATTGGTAGGAAGCGTCCCTTTGCCAAGGAATACGCTTTCCGACCCCAAGATTCAGTTGGTTTTTTCCAACCGAAGAAATTCTCGCCTGACATCGGGCATGTCGGGGCGAGACTTGGCGTGAACTTCAAGAGTAGGAGTTACACAGCCAAGGATAGGCAGGCACGTGACTTTGAGACCCACGCCAGATCTGGCCTGCGGCTCACGGCCTACCTGGGCTCTTTAATCAGCCTCAGGGTCAGGTCTCGGGAACTTCAGGTTTCCGAGTCTGACGGCTTGGTTTTGGACGAGATCCTGCTTGTTTTGACAGGATCTCTGTGGTCGCAGCTGACTGCTGCAGCTGTCCAGGCCACGAACTCTAGGAGAGAGATTGCTCTCTCGTCCTTAGGGGTTCTGGAGAGGGATATCCCCTCCCTTTTGGCGGGGATTCCCCAGTCGGGGGAGCATCTGTTTGGGGGTCAGTTCGCAGCTGTTCTTCAGCGCGAGATCGACTCCCGTAAGCAGGCGGCTGAATTGTCGAGGCAATTCCGTCCACGTCAGCCGGCTCAACCTCCTAAGCCGAAGGCTAGGACGTCGGTGCCCCCCCTTCCACGCCATCAGCGGGTGAGCTTGGCTCCACCTCGCGTGGCGTTACCTACCGGTCAGCAGCCCAATGCTGCTCGAGGTAGGGACTCTCCCAGAGGTTAGGGGAGTAATAGGGCCCGCGGCAAGGCTCCGGCCAAGCCCAAGCAGGCCTTTTGAGGGTGCGCCCCGAGCAGTGGATCACCAGGTAGGCGGACGACTACGGTATTTCCTTCCCGCTTGGGAAGCAATTACCGAGGACGGCTTCGTTCTCTCAGTCGTGCGAGACGGCTTCTTCATAGAACTTGTAGAGCCCGTCCCGCACGGCGCCATCCGTATCCGCCCGCCAGTCTCGTCCGCTCTTCATCAGCAGCATATCTCGGCCGAGATACGATTACTGCTGGAGAAGGGCGCTATAGAGAAGGTGAGAGACCACCCACATCTGTGTCTCTCCCCGATCTTTGTGATCCCAAAACGCTCGGGGAAGCTGAGGATGATCCTCAATATGAAGGTCATCAACACCTTTATCCCTCCGGAACACTTCCGGATGGAGACACTAGCGTCCATTCTGCCAACAATCGAGCGGACAGATTTGGCGATTTCGCTAGATTTGAAGGACGCATATTTCCATATCCCGATACATCCACGCTCGCGGGATCTATTGGGATTCGCCTTCCAAGGCGAAACTTTCAGGTTTCGTGCCCTACCATTCGGGCTGAGACCAGCTCCCCGTGTCTTCACCCGGGTAGTGTCAGCTCTAGCCGCCTTCCTAAGGAATCGCGGTCTCCGACTCTTTGTCTACCTGGACGATTGGCTCCTGGTAGCACATTCAGAGCCTGTGCTCCGAGACCAGTTGCACCTCCTGCTCCAGACTACTCAGGAGCTAGGATTTATAGTCAACTGGGAGAAGTCGGAGCTGTCTCCCACTCGTACCCCAGTGTACTTAGGTGCGGAGATAGACATCCCGAATCAGGTCGCCCGCCCCAGCCGCGACAGAATTCGGACGATTACGTCAGCTGCTCGGTCCTTGCGTCTTTCTCGCAAGGTACGGGCCAAGCGCTGGCTTCAATTTCTGGGCTACCTCGCAAGTCTAGTGGAGGTACTGCCAGACTGCAGACTTCTGATGAGGCCCTTCCAGTGGCACCTTTTGAAGTTCTTTTCGCCGAGCGTAGACTCCCTCAGAGTATGGATTCCATTACCGAGGGAGATCAGACGTCTTCTCGCTCCCTGGGCAGACGAGACATTTCTTGCGCGAGGCAAGCCTCTCCGCACCCCTCTTCCGTCAGTGTCCATCTCGACGGATGCGTCCCTTCTGGGCTGGGGCGGCCATTGTGGGGACGAGATGATTTCGGGGGACTGGTCTCATCTGCACACTCTTCCCCATATCAATGTACTGGAAATGCTGGCGGCATTCATGTCGCTCCGCCATTTCAGGCGCACGATTGTGGGGCACTCCGTGCTTATCCTTACGGACAACACCACGGTTGCTGCCTACATCAATCGTCAGGGTGGAACTCGTTCAGTTTCCCTGAACTCTCTTACCGCCCAGTTATGGAGGTGGTGTCGGACAAACAACATTGTCCCGATAGCCTCTTACATTCCCGGACAAGAGAATCTTATAGCAGACTTTCTGTCCCGGGGCAAGTGTCTCCCATCCGAGTGGTCCCTCCATCAGGAGGTTTTCGATCTACTCCGCGCTACTTGGGCGCCGCTAGAGATCGATCTGTTTGCGACCACTCTCAACCACTGTCTTCCGAGGTACTGTTCTCGGGTACGGGACCCGGAGGCTTGGGCACTCGATGCCTTCGCTCTCCATTGGGGACATTTTCGAGGGTATGCTTTCCCTCCGTTTCCTTTGATCCCTCAGGTTCTGAGAAAGATCAAGGAGGATCGAGCGTGGGTCCTGTTAGTAGCCCCACGCTGGCCGAGGAGACCTTGGTTTCCTCTACTCCTGTCCCTCCTGGCGGGACAGCCGTTTCCACTTCCACTGAGGCCGGATCTTGTGTCCCAGCCTCTGTCCGGGATCCTCCATCATCGGCCCGAGGTCCTTCACTTGACCGCTTGGCCGTTATCGGGGGAGACGCTAGAGCTTCGGGACTCTCTGAGAGAGCCTCTCAGTTTATAGTCCAGAGTCGTAGAGATTCCACTAGATCTCTTTACAACTCCCGTCTGGAGGCCTTTTCAGTTTGGTGTGAAGACCTCGGGGTTTCACCCCGTGAGGCTTCTGTGGGCACTATTGCAGATTTTCTGATCTCCTTATTTGATAAGGGTAGATCTCTTTCCACTATCCGTGGATACCGCTCTGCCATTGCTGCCATTCATGTTGGCTTTCCGGACGGCTCGGGAGTTTCTAGCTCCCATTACCTGACTAAGTTGCTGAGATCGTTTTTCCTACAACGACCAGCAAATCCAAAGCTGTCTCCTGCTTGGAGCCTTCCTAAGGTTCTGGACGCGCTATCAAAGCCTCCCTTTGAACCGATGAGCAAGGCTTCTCTCCATCATGTGACTGTCAAGACCATTTTTCTTATCGCCATAGCTTCAGGGCAAAGAAGAAGCTCTCTTCATGCTCTTTGTACCTCTCCTGGTCATATCCGTTGGGAAAGGCAAGGTGTTCGCCTTATCCCCAAGCCCTCCTTTGTAGCCAAAACCAGACGGCTTCCTCCGGATCGGTTGAGGTGTTTCTCAGCCCCCTGTCAGACTTCTCCTCAGTCAAGGAGGACAAAGTCTGGTGTCCGGTGAGGGCGCTAAAATGGTACTTAGACAGAACCAAAGATTGCCGCTCGGACGAGCAACTTTTTCTCATTACTCGCGAACCTTTCTCCCCTGCTTCTAGAGAATCCATCTCTAGGTGGATTGTCGAGGCCATCCAGGCCGCTGGCCCAGAGGCCCTTCTCGCGGATAGCAAACCTAGAGCGCATGATACCAGAAGCATTAGTACTTCTTGGGCGCATTTTCAGGGCATTGCCCTAGAAGACATCTTGAGGGCCGCTTTTTGGCGGTCTCCTAACTCTTTCACTTCTTTTTATCTGAAGGACATTCCTTCAGGAGAAGTGCAGTTTGCAACTTCGTCTTTGAGGGCGGCATCTTCTGCCGTTGACCCCCGTTAGTCTTCTTCCCTTGGGACATGCCACCCCGGATTTTTATCCGTGCTAGTCTAGCAATAATAGGTAGATACATTAATTTATTGTAGTAAATCAGTAAAATCATACCTGATTTTGTTATTTGCTAAATAAATTTATGTATCTACCTATGTCCCTCCCTCCGTCCCCTCTCCTTGCCCAGCAACATGTCCTAAACGTTGTCTCTGGCAGCTCGTTAGAGGAAGATGGCGGGCGTGCGCTCGCGCATGTGACTATGGGAAGGCGTCATACGGGGGTGGGGCGTGCGCGAATGTGACTTTTAGTTTCTCGGTGGTAGCGTAGTTTGGACCAAACTAGCAATACTAGGTAGATACATAAATTTATTTAGCAAATAACAAAATCAGGTATGATTTTACTGTTTTCATTTCTTTTTCTTGAAAAGCGGGGGGGGGGGGGGATGATTGTACAGGCCATCCCCCCTCCTCGAAAAGTGGGGAGATATATCCCCACCCCCCCCCCCCCGGGATTTACGCCATTTTTTTATGCCATTTTTCCTTTATGAAATGAAAGTAAGGTATGACAATGAAGACTAAATCAAGTAGTCAAAACAATGACTTTTTGTACTCAACATCTTTATTATGTGCATGCGCATTTTACATTCATAATCATAATGAATAATAATAAATAAGGCAAGCGTGAACATTATTTTCGACTTCTACAAGAACTGAAAAACTAATATATTCATATATAATATTTTAGCAACATAATGGGGGTCATCAGAAAAGTCAGAAAAAGCAAACACTGAAAAAATATGTATGATTTGATCCTTCCCCTTGTATATTGTGTGATGTTGATTATTTTAGGTGGGTACGGTGAAAATAATTTCATCTGCGGTCCCAGTAATGGCGCACGAGCGATTTCGAGTCGTTTGAATCGGCACTACAACACGGGAAAAAATATCAACGATGACAGCAAAACGATTTTTTTTTTCCCCATCAAAATGACTGTCAAAGCGTGGCTTAGAGACCACGTCTAGTGAGGTAATATTTAAGTACAAATTTTCATCTCAAATTGTTCCGTTTTGAAACAAATAGAAGCAAACTGAAGAAGATTTTTGATTTGGTATATACGTACCTGGAGTTAATGCATACTTTGTTTAATTTACAATTCAAAGAATAGGTGGTTAAAAATGAGTGATGAAATAGTGACCCAAACGCTTTTCTTTATCAGGTTTCAAATGATGAAAAGACATATTTAACGTATATAATCCAACTACAAAACACATAGGCCATATTCTGCTAAAATATAAACCCGACCCTGGGTCTAAAGTCGAGTTTTAACAAAGGAAGTTAGACCGAGGTCTAAGTTCGACTAAGTTTGACTATAGACCGGGCGTCGGATTTAACTACGTTAGCAGAATACCGACCATAATTATGTTCTATGACATTGTAGAAGCGTTGGAGTTTCATTTTTAATAATTTGATATTCAAAACATCTACATAGTTATGACAGATTCAGGATTCAGCAATATTCAACCAAAGTACAAACCATATACTTGACATGTCAAGACAATATAATATTAGCTCTGTGACTTTTTGGTTCTTTCTTCTTCTTCTTCTTTTTCTTTCTTATTTTATTGACATTTCATCAGGGTAGCCCATTCAACAAAAGTTGATCTTCCATGGGGCCCTGAAAATACAACAAAACTATATACAATTAAAATGATTTTAAATAAAATCAGAGGAGCATACATATATCAAATAAGCAACAACATAATTAATTATAAACGAATTCATAAAATTGTATGAAAACTAAACCACAATAAATAATCCGTGTCAATAATCAAATAATCATAACTATCAAATTTGCTTATGTGGGTAAGGATAAACAATGAAAATATAAAGAATGAGAGACAGAGAAAGGAAAGAGAGAAAAAACGATTAAGAATTAGGCATGGAGAAAGAGAGAGAGGTGGCGGGAGGGAAGAGCAAAAAAAAAAAAGAAAAGAAGAAGAAGAAGAAGAAGAAGGAGAGAGAGAGAGAGAGAGAGAGAAAACCTTGGGAGCAGAAAAATAATGTTGATTCCAAACAGTAAGATATATTCTTCAGCAATATCTTAACTTAGCGACAAGATTCAGAAAAAGCTTCTTCAAGGAAAATCTAAGATGTTTAAATTACATGAATTACTTCTTTGCTTGATATTTATAGGCAAATTATTCCACAGAGTTGCACCATCATAACAAATTGCATTCTTGTTCTGTATGATATTTGCCAATTATAAGGTCATGATTTGCACATTGGCGAGTGTTAATATTATGTATCGTTGAGACTTCTTTAAAAATACTTTGTAAAGAATCGGCAGACAAATTATTAAGACATTTAAAAACAAATATAGGCCTACATCTAAAATATTTACCCGTTCCTTAAAAGGCATCCATTTCAGGCGAGCAATTAATTCATTAGATGGAGTGTATATACATGTACATTGCAATTTACAATCAATCTGGCAGCTTTTGTAATTTCGTTATCTTTTCTATATGACTTAAAGATCTGTTCCCCAAATTTCACAACAGTAATCAATTTGTGATTGAATCAGACATGTACATAATAATTTGATTGAAGTTTCATCAACACAATACGTTGATGAAACTTCAATGAAATTATCATTATGGTTACTCTCCCGAGCATGACAAGACCTGCAAATACTTTTCTACATACACATTCTACATGAGATTTCACACCAGTAATCACTTTGTGATTGAATCAGACATGTATATAATAATTTTAGTGAAGTTTCATCAACACAATATGTTGATGAAACTTCAATGAAATTATTATTATGGTTACTCTCCCGAGCATGACAAGACCGGTAAATACTTTTCTACATACACATTCTACATGATTAGACCACAATAGATTGTCATCGATAAGAATACCAAGACATTTAAAACTCTTGCATTGTTCAATACATATATCTTCATATTTTATGAGATAGAATCATTCTTGCAAATATTTAATCTTTGTTTGCTTCCAATAATCACAAACTTTGTTTTTATCAACATTCAGATACAGCTTATTACAATTTATCCATCTACCTATAGCATTATAATCACGCTGAAGTTTAGTCTGTACGTCTAAAAAGGTGGTTCAACTTACATAAAGGGTAGTGTCATTAGCGTACATTACAATTTTTCGATTTTTCAAAACATCTTACATATCATCAATATATACAACGACAAAAAAGCAAAATATCTCAAATAGACCCTTGTGGAACTCCATAAGAAACACATCGATCACTAGATTTAGCATTTTTTATTGCAACATATTGCTTTCTATCATTTAGACAAGAATCAAACCTTGCCAAGGACAAATTACTCAAACATATTTCCTTCGGTTTATTCAATAATTGCAGTATTAAAAGTATCAAAGTCGCGTCGTAAATCAATAAAGAGAGCCCCTCCATTAAGGCCTTTATCTATACAATGTAACCAACTATGCGTTAAAGACCCAAGAGCTTGGCTAGCGCTGGATCCTGAATCTGTCATAAATGCGAGATGTGCACATTACTTTCATTTCAATATTTGGATAGTCCAGATATTGCCTTTTACGCTCATGTCAAATTCAACGTGGCTCACAAATAAAACTATGCGACTTTTTCCACTTGAATATTCTGTTTCATTTTCAAATCATTTACATAATATTAACATTTTCACCAATTTAATCATATATTTTCAAGACAAGCAAAGTATGTTATGAATCTGTGCAGCGGCGTAGCTACACATGCCCCCGTGCTCCCCCCCCCCCCCAAATCGAATGGCCCCAAAAAAGAAAAGGAAAGAAAAAGGAAAAAGAGAGAAAAAGAAAGGGAAAAGGGAAAGGGGCGAGAAAAGAATCCGAAAGGAACCCCACCCGCACCCTCCCCCTAATCAGTGACCTCGTAAAGTCGCATTGAATTTTCCAAGTAAGACTGGTGCCCCCCCCCCCCATGATGCCAGTGACTACTCAATGGCTGGACCCACACTACGCCACTGAATCTGAGATTCTTCCTCTTTCATTCGATGTGTAAATCATGACAATTGGTTAAATGTTTACAAATCGATTTACTCATTTGGAAATTCGATGTTCCTGATTATTACGTATTCACAAACTGAACTAGTCAAGCAGGGTTGAAAATAAATAGAGCACTTATGGGGGCACTTATGAAGATGAATAAGCAGACAAAATAATTTTTGTTATTTGTCTCTTAAAATACATATAGGATTCCTTCCGATAATTGTGCAAATAGAATCACAAGTCAAACAGTTCAAATAACCAGTTTGGCGTAAAAAGCAGTAAAGATGCTGTACCAAGTTTAAGCATGACCTGCGGAATTATTGTCCTCGGAATGAGGTAGGTCCACGTACTTAAAAAACCCAAAGTAACAAAATTTCTCTGTATTGCCATCTTTCGTTGACTTCTTTAACTAATCTAGCACTGATCTGCAGGTTCCTGGTGTGTTATTCTTTTTTTCATAGTTATTCATTTGAAGTTTCACCTTATAACCATTATTCGTTCATGTATCTAATAAACACAAAAGTATTTCATGTTGGTTAGTTATGACCGTTACTGATGTTTCTGCTTCTTAGGATGTTCCTGTGATACTAGCATGCGATATTGTTTATTGAAAATGAAATGAAACGGATGACGTTTACCCCCCCCCCCCCCTTTCCCTCCTTCCCCCGTTTTTCAAACAGGAATCCTACCATGCCACATATCATTTTTAAAAATAAATAGTCTCAAAGATAAGACTATTTTCCAGCCCTCGCTATTCTTTAAATATCAAACATGATTTTACTTCTACATGGGCGATAGTCATGATAGTGGAACTACATGTCCTTTAATTTTTTTTAATTTTTTGATTTTTTTGATTTTTTTTTTTTTTTGTTGTTGCATGTACGGCATGGAAGTGATGTGTCCCCAGTGGCTGTACCGGGAGTGTTGTTAATCGAGCAGACCCAAAGTGGATGTATTTGTCCGATTTTTAAAGCGACGCATTTCTCCTCCATTAAGATATCCCAGAAGATGTACAGTGGAGTTTCGCTGAACACCAAACTCTCGGAGCGTTGTACTTCCTGTCAGTTGCTTGCGTTCACATTGAAGCAATTGTAGTTCAGGTGGGATCCCAGTTTTCTCTCCTACCATGACCTTCAGACTATCCGCTGTGTCCGACAGTCGAACCTGAAAAGAGAGGGACTTCCCTTCCATGTTTTTCACCAAAACTGGGATCGTCTCCTCCTTTGCTGACGGGGAGGCCATAGAGGTAGCAATCTTCTTCAGGAGACCTTTTTGTTCTTCAATGATACAGTTGAGCTTGTAGTTCCTCTTCAACCCTTTCAAGCCACAAGATGGAACGCGGGTATTCTTTTTGCAGAGACAACACGTGATCGTGTCCCTCCAACCTACAAAACACAATGAATGAAGGAATGATGAATCAGGCTATAGGCTAGTTTTCAATAAAGTTCTTTAGTACAAACTTGTCCATTAAAGCTTAAAGGCCAAGTACGTTCAATTCCAACCTGGACAATATCAGGCAAGAAACACTGAAAACGAAAGACCGCTATATGGGAGTGCATTGGTGAATCCATGCAGGGGAGGTGGGCATAGCATCTGGAGCATTACGTTATCAAGTTGGCAGACAAATGGAAGTGTACCGGTAAACCCTCTCAGCATCTTACCTTTCATTGCCATCAGCTCCTGCAGACACCCCAAGCAAAAGGTGTGGCCACATGACAGATCTCTGGCATCATTCAGGGTGTCCTGACAGATACAGCACTTCAGAGTGTCAACAAGCTTTACATACATAGATTTCAGATCCTCGTGACTCTCCATCTTCTTAAGAATCGTTGCTAAAGAAAGAATGCTCGACAAGTGTTCGCAGCTAAGTAAAGTGACGTGTTAACTGCTCAGCAAACAGTCTCCTTCTGTTTGAAGCACTGTAGAGCCAATGTTGAAAGTGATTTAGGCTGCAACAGATGTTTCCTCACGTTTATGAGATTTTGAAATACGTAGAGGCAGTAAAGTGATGTTGCGCAATATCCCATTTTTTTTTCTTTATAAAAACACTAGAAAGCCAACATAACTAAACATATGACTTCAAAGAGAGAGAAAAACCTATAGGCAATGACAGAGATGGAGAGAAAGAGAGGAAGAAAGAGAAGAGGGGTGAGCAGAGGGGAGAAAGAAGAGAGGGATAAAATAAGAAAGAGTGGAGAAAGTGGAAGAAATATAGAAGGAAAGGAAGTAGAGAATGGGGAGAAATGGAAAAATAGATCATGTAAATTTGAGATAGAGTGTGGGAAATTCAAGGAGAAAGAGAATGTGGCTTTTTTTTTCTCTTTCTTTTTCTTTTCTTTTTTTTTTTTTTTTGCCTATGAACAGATAAAAGGAACACACTTGAGGTTTACCCACTGCACTCTTCGTGAAAGAGTAGGGGGAATCCCCGGTGTATAGTGGTACACGTACACCTGCACATCATAATCAGTTTTATACAACACATACGTAGATCCTTGACACCTGATTGGATGAATGTGGGTCACATGATATTCAGAAGAAACAGCTGTTGCACGCTGACACAAAACCAGCCGTGCAATAGTGCATCTATTGCACGCTCAAAACCAACCGTGCAATAGAACCCAGGACACACTGAACTTGCGTACTGCACGTACCAGTGCCTATGACCAGGGCACGTACTTAACTGCATGCGCGTACGTACCCTTTGCGCTGCCAGCGCATATATACTATACACATGCGCATCACTGCATGTTCGCACAGTATTTTTACAATGTAAATACGTTCAGCTGTTAAGTGTTTTGCAAAGTTTAACGTGGTATCATCTGAACTCTTTCCTGGACTATTTTATTGTTGCAAGAGTTTTTACAAATTTCGGAATATTACTAAGTTTTGAACAGTGAACTTTTACACAAACTAGAAGTTTCTGATTCGTGACTAGTGACTAAGATATTTAATGGATTTCCATCTGGAATTTGCGATGTGGAACTAACTTACATGTAGACCTTATTAAATATTGGAATGATGGGGGGACCTAAAGCTACGCACTTTGTTTCCAGTGGCTAAAAAGTCACCTTTTCAATAATTTATGCGAAATTCTTTTATATATCTTGGTTCTTCATATTCTTAAATTAAATTCCTGAGAAAATTATGACGGAAAAATATCAATAACATTAATTTTCAAGTCGATGTCGATACCCATGTCGAATTTGGTTGAAAAATGGAAGGGTCCTAAAGCTACGCACACGTAATAAATGAATGCAAATCTTGATTTTTAAGCTGACTGACGTGAATTTCATCCCGATTTGCAAATAGTGATAATATCACCAAACATAAAGGAAAATTACTCATTCTTTTTGGCGAACGTAAATTATAATTTCGTTGCTCAGTCACACCAAAAGTTTGGCGCATTGAACGCGTCGCATTGCGCGTATTTGCGGGGTGCGTAGCTTTAGGACCTGCGTAGCTTTAGGACCCCTGACCACACCGGGAAAGCCTTCTATTGACGTACGAAAGGTAAGCAAAATAAGACCTCGTCCAGACCTTCATGTAGGCCTAACGTTAGATCTATCTTGGTTTCATTAGTCCATTGATTTAGTCTTATTCCTATCGTATATCGTGTGTTGTAACAAATATTCAATGTTTTCATTCGTGCGGTCGGTTCGAATATTACATTCGGTGCAAGTTGAACCGTGTAAGCAAAATAAGACCTCGTCCAGACCTAGGCCTATCTCGGTTTCATTTAGTCCATTTAGCCCGGTTTCTATCGTATATCGTGTGTTGTAACAAATATTCAATGTTTTCATTCGTGCGGTCGGTTCGAATATTACATTCGGTGCAAGTTGAACCGTGTAAGCAAAATAAGACCTCGTCCAGACCTAGGCCTATCTCGGTTTCATTTAGTCCATTTAGCCCGGTTTCTATCGTATATCGTGTGTTGTATAAAACAAATATTCAATGTTTTCATTCGTGCGACGGTTCGAATATTACATTCGGTGCAAGTTGAACCGTTCAATTCAACTCCGCTTCGCGTCGTTGAATAGAACGGTTCAACTTGCACGCTCATGTAATATTCGGAACCATCGCACTCATAAACATTGAATATTTGTATAATATACCGAGTGATCTATGCTGGCACATAATTATGACACCGTATACATAATGTTAGTGAATGTTAGTTATTGGTGACGTATATGAATCCTGGAAATCAACAAACATGCACATGTGATTTTTTTTCAAAAACAGAGAGAGAAAACACGTTCCAGACAGAACTGTTTAAGGACATAGTGCTCTACCTTCGTAAGTATATGAATCACCAAACAACAAAATTACTAAATGAAACTGGGTTTTGTTGTTGTTGTTTTTTATACTCCTTCGGCTTTCACCGGCACGTGTTGAATGAACATTCTGAAACCAAGCTGATTTGAACGTTAGCATGCCAAATAACAAAAGCAGATCAGTGAAAGTTCGAAAAAAATCCGGTAAATATAAGAAAGTATCTCTAGTCATAAAGATCATGAAGTGACAGTTCTATGATTTCTTTTGCAAGCTAATCTCCCAGCTTATTCCAAACTTTCTCTACAAAGAAAATGTTTTCTCGTACGTGCCCAAAACGTACTGGAAACATGTTCTCTTATGCCCTCCTCTTTCAAATAAAATCGTTTTCTTCAGTAGCAGAACTTAAGAGATAACTGAGGGTCTTGGGGAATAAAGTAAAAACAAAAGAGCAGAATATAAATAATGTACTGCAAACATAAGTATACTGACAACAACTAAAAAAAAAAAAATAATAATAATAAAAAGCCTGTCTAATGCGTACAGTTTCTTGCAACGGGCCCTGAGAAGGGGAAAGTAGGGGCGAGATGGGGAAATGGGGAAAACGAAAGAAAGAAAAGGTCTAAGATAGAGAAAGAGAGATAAAGAGAGAGAGAGAGAGAAGTGGGGGATTCACAAGCCTGTCAGCTCTCCACATAATAACAGAAGAAAATGAAAGGCACGTTGAGGGATGAGTGCAAATCGTTCTATTTGACATTGACCAATTGGCCTGATGCCATTTTTCCTTTACGAAATGAAAGTAAGGTATAACACTGAATATCAAATCAAGTAGTCAAAACAGTGCTCTCTTTTGTACTCAGCATCTTTATTATGTGCATGCGCATTTTACATTCATAATCATAATGAATAATAAGGAATAAGGCAAAACATTATTTTCGACTTCTACACGAGCTGAAAAGCTAATTAGAAAACTTTCGTTTGATTTAAAGGCTTCAAAATTCCTCCTTCGAAACTCGAAAGTATGCCTCGTGTTAGGAACTATAAGTGAAGATAATCAAAAGCCCATCCCCCACCTATACATCATATTATCAGCGATTTTTATTTATGTATTTTTATTTTATTTTGATAGCAACGAAAGACTGACCCCGTCTATACATGTAGTAATTTGTATTCATAAATTGTTGATGCCCGGACCATCATCATTTCTACTTATCGAGGCAAAGGCCGCACATAACTGGACAATGTTGATCAATGATGGGTACATCCCCACACAGACTTTGAGTTCGGGTAGTGCACAGACGTGATGTTTGAACACAAGGTTCTGCAATAAAAACAAAGAGAAACAAAAATATTAAAACAAAAAACAAACAAAGCAAGGAAGGGCGTTACTGGACCATTGTCCTTGGGGGATGCAACCCTAAAGATCTAACACCAATTTGCGTTTTTTCCCGAACTCTCCCGAAATTTGTCCCACCCTCAGTTGTTCCTTACTGAGTGATTTATTTCACCCTCCTCCCCCTCCCCCTGAAAGGGGTGGGGTGAAAATGTTTGAAGACTGTGAAATTCCGTGATCGGCGGTAAGCGTAGCCTTTTTTTTTTCAAAGGGGCAAGGCGGCAGAATTTTCCTCCTTCCTTGATATACAGACATGACAGATGACCCTGTATAATCAATAATTTCCCTTTCCTTTTCCTCACACTGGTCATTATGGTGTCTCCTTATTTCTTGTCATTAATATGTAAAACGGTAAACATTCCACATTCATTACCCAGTGAGAAGACATCCGAAAAGCATGAAACATGTTTTAAGAAGTAGGGTGGATCTGGTTCTGTACATTAATTTTATAAGTTTATTTAATATCACAAGGAATTGAATTTTATAAAACAATAATGTAATATCTTATCTATTTTATCAGTATGTCGCAACATTTATTTGTTTGCGATATTTATGTATTTATAGTTAACATTTATCATTTTTCTATTTTTTATATATCTATTTTGCGCTTTCGTTCAATTAAGAGAAATTTAGATGACTAACTTACTTGAGCAATCGACACCATACCAGTTACTTGTGCAGGCACAGCTGCAATCTACGGAGTTAAGGGTACCACCGTTCGAACAGGTCAGATTACACTCTGTGTGTAAAGAACAAGTAAACATATTTACAATCACTGGTGCAATGGCGTATACAGCATATACAGGGTTTGGGCGGATCCGTTGTACGCCCTCCCATCCCTTCCCCTTTCAAGTCGAATCAATAAAAATTTGAAAAACTGAATAATTGTAGTCGCAGTGTGTCTTGCAGGACGCCTCAAATTGCAGGAAATGCAAAGGTGGATCCTAGCAAAGAATATTCCCCCTATTTCCCCCAAAATCATATTCCCACATGAATTCTGACAGCCCTCCCTCGGCTTAGGGAAGGGGACCGCCAGCCTTTATGGTATATCCCCCAAAAGGCTTATTTCTTCTTCTTCTTCTTCTTCTTCTTCTTCTTCTTCTTCTTCTTCTTCTTCTTCTTCTTCTTCTTCTTCTTCTTCTCCTTCTCCTTCTCCTCCTCCTCCTCCTCCTTCTTCTTCTTCTTCTTCTTCTCCTTCTTCTTCTTCTTCTCTTTTTCAAGATAGAAAGAGTGACCACTTCGTTTTGTTGTTTTTTGTAAGTTGTTGTCATTGTTGTTTTTGTGATTTTGCAGTATTTTTCACCGTTGGGTAAATATCAGCCTTGAATGCGTGCTCAGTTTGATTGCCTAAAGTATGTAGACGTCCCGCACTTAATAGAGTAAACAGTATCTCTACTATAGGTGCTTAGTTTATTTTGTAATAAATATCAAAAGACAACGAAAGGGGCCCGTGTATAGGTTCAGAAAGTGACTGATGCATTGTGGGAGCAGCTCTAGGCCAGCATGAAAAGTGCAAGACTTAGAGGTCCAGATAAGATTGTGGACCACATTAAAGTGCTTACCGTCACACAGATCTCCGCTCCAAGGTAAAGGGCAGTAGCAGCGACAGATACCATTCTGGACGTATTCGAACCCAGCAGCCCTGGCAAGAATACCATTATGGTCACATAATTGGTAGCCCTCACATTCTGAAAGAAATGGATTGAGAGATGATCACCGTAGGCGTCGCCAAGAGTGGCACAAGGAGGGGGGGGGGGGGGGGCTCTGTTCATCCTCTAGAAAAGGTCGTCCACGTACATGTGTGCGTAACTATATGACCGTGTTCACACACTGATCCGGCTCGAGGGCTCGACACGACTGTCGCGTCGAAACCTCGAGCCGGATAAATGTGTAAACACGGTATAATTCAAATTCAAATTCAAATTCAAATTCAAATTCAAATTCAAATTCAAATTTATTGACATAAAATCCTGACATAATAGGATTATCATCAAAACAAAACAAAACAAAACAAATCATGATAGCAGCATATTGGATAGAAAACTAACCTTGACAACACATAAGAAAATTATATCAGAACCGATTGGCATGTAGGATAGGATTATACTCTACAGAAAGTAATGTTGCTATTCTTAGAAACAAAGCAAAGCACAAAAAATAACGGAATGATGAATAGAAGCAAAACCTCAATGAAACAAAGGTAAGTTATATTCTTTAAAAAATGTATATGTATCGTGTTACTTACTCTACTGAAAGAGATGTTGTTATCATTTAGAAAAAACAGACAAAGGAAAACACCGATAACAACAAAAGCAATATGTTGAATACAAACAAAGGCAAATTACATCAAAACAATATTGTATCGGGTTCACTCGACATAAAAGAACAGTAGTAGAACAGTAGAACAGAGCGGGTGTAACAGCGGTATCAACCCCAGAATATATGAGGAGCATATCAAATAAAAACAAAACCTCATCAAAACATATACGAGCAAGTTATATCAAAACACTAAGGCACTGTATATCAAGTAGCACTCGATGTTACAAAGTTATGGAAGGGACCATTATTATTATACTGATTATTACTATCATTATTATTATTATGATTATGATTATGATTATTGTTATTAGTGTTATTATTGTTATCTTTGAATTATTTTTATTGTATTTTATTTGTTTATATTATTTATGTAATTTTATTTGTTTATTCGTTTATTTATTTCTATTTTTATTCTTCTTATTATTATTATTTATTTATTTATTTATTTATTTATTTATTTATTACTTTTTTTTTATAGCCGTGATTCAATCTTTCTGTGTACATATTGTTAAGTCCAATTACACAGAGTTTACTTACATCCATATCGTTACTACCTAATATTAAATGAAATTTATTTTCATCATTCATGCTTAAGAAATCCGGGAACACATTCTTTAACTGGTTGAATAGTTCAGTTCTGAGTGCTTGGAGGGAATTGCAGTCGATTATGAAATGATATTCGTCCTCTACTGAGGTCTTACATAAGGGGCATATTCTATCGCTAATTGCGAGTTTTTTGTATCTACCTTGTTCTATCATAAGTTTACTGTTGCTTATTCTTAGTTTTGCAAAGTTTATAATGTGTGTTTTGTCGGCGTCTAGAAGGAGGTAGTTTTCAATCTTATAGTTATTTTTCAGTTTTTTATAAGTTCTCAATTTATTACCATTTTCAGCGAGAACTTTTTTCCAGGATATTATATACCGATCATTTAATTTATTTGTTATTGCATTCAAAAGCGCTCTTTTTGAGAAAGTGCCTTGATTTTCCCACACATGGGAGAAACCAATTTGTCGTAGTAGCATTTTTATATATTTCTTAAATCCGTTATTGGTATATTGTGAAGCAGCATATGCGCTTTTTATAAGACTCTTTTCTTTTGTGGTAATAATATGATGCCAGTACCCTACGCTTCGTTTTAGAGCTGATATATATAACGGGTAACGACCAAACTCGGCCAAAATAGCACTATTAGTTGATGACCTATGTACTCCGAGAACCGTTTTCAGGAACTGGTTCTGTATTTTTTTTTTCAGGAAGAAAAGAATTATATAATTGTTCTGTTTCCTTGTCTTCGCGTATAAGCGTTGACAGACTCCAGATTTCGGAGTTTTATACATGCGTCGAATAGTTTCATATTTGGTATAGCTGCTACTCTGTTGCTTGGCATGACGTTTCTAATGCAAAAAGTTGCTTTTTTTGCTTTACAAAGTAGGTGTTTGATAGCGTTCGTAAAGGAACCAGAGGGTTTAAATATAATACCTAAATATTTGTATTCGTTAGTTATTTTAACAGGGAAGTCGTTTATGGTAAATATATTCTTTCTTATAACTCGTCCTGCCTTATTGAATATCATTACTTGTGTCTTATTCATATTCACCTTTAAGTCCCATTTTTTGCAATACTCATTTAATTTATTCAAACATGTTTGAAGCCCGAGACTCTGTCATTTTGTGTGTAACCACCTCCCCCCCCCCCCCCCCCCCCCCCCCCCCACCTGTTCAACAAGTCTGCTATGCCAGTGATGATCATTCAATCTATCGGCAATATTTCAAATGATGCTTTCAATCTTTTTACCATTCGATATTTGAAAGAAAAAAAAATGAAACGGAAGTCATCATTACATGAACCAGTAAATCCCGAGTTCGAGACAAGCTACTGCGCTTGCTTGGAGTAGCAATAACTTACTTCTTAGTTCTGTTTTTTAAATAGCTCAGTATTATTCCTTGGCTTTCGCTTTTGAAGTAACCATCGTGAAATAACAAATACAGAAAATAATGGCTCTTCTTGTTTTTGTTCTGCTAATGCCAGGATTGTGCATAACTTATTAAATATAATTATTTTCATTTATGATTCCTTCTTTTCATATACACATATCATATTGAAATCGCTTTAACTAAGCCAGGGGCGGGGGATGGGGGTGCAATCCCCCTTCTGTGTCAAACTTCTTGCTTTTGACGGACCTTATAAGTCTCCAGTCACAGTGCCGTCTTAAGTAAAATATAACTAACTTATCTTATAAAAGTGCTCGTCAGCAATGAATTTTATTAAAGGCTCGAACATATCAAATGTGTATCCCAAAGCGATACAGTTGAAGTATCCCTAAAACTGCTATATTCTTACGCGCAACGTCCACAAAAGTAAAAGAGTTCTTAATTTGTGTGAGATATTATATTTTCGAAAATCTCTGACAAGAGTGCTTTACGGTATGTAGGGATTGAAACGTTAAATGTTCAATTTTGCATTCTTAAAGGCGCTGCTATGAAGGGTGCAAGTTAAATCCTTCATTTCATAGTGTTTGCTCTTACCACACTCTGGACAGTACACCACACACTGACTCGGATCGGTGGGTGGGGGCGGAGCATACGCGGGCCAGCAACTCAAATCAGTCACTGCGCATGGACCTGCGGGAACATAGAGACAGCAATTTAATGGTATTAGATTTATACATGGAAATGGAATAAAGCTTATTACTGTGTTGTATTTTTTCATAATACACGTAGATTAAACGCTAGAATGCTAGAATGCTAGAATCTATAAATGAATTCAATTTACATACTCCTCTTTTTATCCCTCTAGTATATGATATTGCCCCTAGTATAATAATATTTTTCCTGCATGCGTATTTGCAACATGAAAGACATAAACGATGGTGACAACAAAGTTTCTTACTACGTAAGACGACTTAGATACTACAATACTACTTCTAATACTACTCCTCATTACACTGATTAACTTCAGTGGCGTAGATGCGGTGGGTCACGGGTGGTGCGCCCCCTCCCCACCCCCCCCCCCCCAAATAGATCAATAAAAGTATTTAAAAATCGAATGACAAAGAACAAAAATGGAGGTAAATAAGAGAAAGAGAAAGAAAGGGAGAGGGGACGGCATCTACCACCCCTCCCCTCACCAAACAGCATTGTTCAATGATTGAACACCTACACTCTAAAAAAAAAAAAAATCGTGTGATAACTGTCGTGACTCCATGGGAGAGTGGAAATATAGTGGAAATTCACTCCCTTTTTTCAGAAAGTAGGAAGACCGGTGCCACCCAAATTACACCAGCGCCCCCAAAATGGTTGGACTCATGCTACGCCACTAACGTCTTTATTTATGATTATCTTTATTATTTTCTCTTGATTCGTCTGTAAAATTCGATGTCTTATACTTTATTAAAATGTCAAATCATCAAATTGGAATGTGCAACAGAATGATATGGAATCGAATCTTTTGATAGAATAGTCATGATAGTACTGATATCATCCGGACTCACCCTTTATGTTTCAATTTGAAGAGAGAGAGAGAGAGAGAGAGAGAGAGAGAGAGAGAGAGAGAGAGAGAGAGAGAGAGAGAGAGAGAGAGAGAGAGAGAAATGTCTTTTATCTTATACTTTACATCCTGTCTTATATTGAGTTGCGATTAATTAGTCCTCCGATTAATTACAAACTCACCGTTGCCTATCTCATGTACCATGTACAGAGTTGCGTATATGATCTGATGATGTCAATATCAACGTTGCAATCAATTGCAACTCTTGTACATTGTTTTTAATCTATTATTTGTTTAAATAACCTGGACTTACTTCTTATTTTCCTTTATTTGTTTGATGAATAAGGGTGATGTTGAAAAAGAAAAAAATAATAATCGTCTTGAATTCTTACTTTCGCATATTGCTCCTTTGAAGCCAGAGAAACATACACACTCGCAAATATCTTCATCGAGGAATCCGTTGTAACTACAATACATTCGCTCTCCCATGTTGCAGACTATGGATAAAAAGACAATCGATTTCAAAACCACAATTAGATTTTGATCAACAATATATATATATTAATAGTTTAACTCCATACTAATTAAAGTAGAAAATGCGCAGTGCATGTGGTCGAAAAACATAAACGTGAAACATACACTATAGAAGGCAATGGTTAATTTTTCGGGGAGTAACTCGTTTTTCACAGTATTCCCATACTAGGGGGTTTCATAACTCCTAAAAATAAAACAGGGTTCATAATTCCGAACATTTGTTGCATTATTCCTAAGGTTCGTTATTACCATGATTACGAAAGTTCATTTATCCTATAAACGTTCGTAATTCCGAAAATGAAATCGGACTAATCAGCATTTCCGAAAATGAAATAGGGTTCATGATTCCGAATGTTCGTAATTCCGAGAAAAAAAAATGATTTAGGGTTCTATTACCATGATTACATTTTCGAAATTATGAACCTTCGGAATTATGAACCCTATTTCATTTAATCATCTGATCGAGTAAACAAACCTTCGGTAATACGAACCTTCTGAATTATAATGCACCTTCGGAAAAACGACGTGCAACCGATTTTTTTTTTTACCTCAGGTTTGTTCAATCAACACAGAAAAGGGAAAAATTGCCAAAGACGATAAACATTTCCAGTTCACTGTTTTGTAGTTAAAAGGGCTAATGTTTATTAGATCACTTGGTGTTTTAATTTTTGAAAGCTCTTATAGTGATTGAAGTAAAAGTAAAGAGAGGCTTAAAAGATAAAAGCTGTGGGTAACAAGCACAGAAAGAAATGCTGAGAGGTCTTCAGTAAGAGAACAAATTCAATTTGGAACTGAAAGAGAAAAGAAAATAAAGATCAAAGATTATATTCTATAGACCGGAAGATGGGGAGAACGCAGAAGAAACGAAAAAATGTGTGTAAGAAAACTATAGGGGAGGGGAGAGGGGGAGAGAACTCTGGAGGGAGGGGGAGAGGTGAGGAAGTGGAGAAGAGGGGAGTGAGAGGAAGAGAGGGGATAAAGAGGGGAAAAGAGAGGGGATAGAGAGGGGAGAAGAGAGGGGACAAAGAGGGGAAAAGAGAGGGGATAGAGAGGGGAGAAGAGAGGGGAGAAAGGGGGGAGAAAGAGGGGAAAAGAGAGGGGATAGAGAGGGGAGAAGAGAGGGGAGAAAGGGGGATGAAGGGAGGGGAGAAAGAGGGGGAAGAGAGGGGAGAAGAGAGGGGAGAAGAGAGGGGAGAAGAGAGGGGAGAAGAGAGGGGATAAAGAGGGGAAAAGAGAGGGGATAGAGAGGGGAGAAGAGAGGGGAGAAAGAGGGGAGAAGAGAGGGGAGAAAGAGGGGAGAAGAGAGGGGATAAAGAGGGGAAAAGAGAGGGGATAAAGAGGGGAAAAGAGAGGGGATAGAGAGGGGAGAAGAGAGGGGAGAAAGAGGGGAGAAAGAGGGGAAAAGAGAGGGGATAGAGAGGGGAGAAGAGAGGGGAGAAAGAGGGGAGAAAGAGGGGAAAAGAGAGGGGATAGAGAGGGGAGAAGAGAGGGGAGAGAAAGGGGGATGAAGGGAGGGGAGAAAGAGGGGGAAGAGAGGGGAGAAAATGGAAAGAAAAGAGATGAAGAGGAGGAGAAAGAGAGAGAGAGATGGAGTGAGAGAGGAGGATTAGAGAAAGAGAGAGAGAGAGAGAGAGAAGGGATAAGGAAAGAGTTGAAGGGATGGAAGAGTGTGGAATATAGACGAAAGGGGAGTCCCATCATCACAGAAAATATACATTTAGAATATTTTTGAAAAAAAAAAAATGAAAATTCCCCACCATCTTCTTCGCAGCGCCCCGTCTCTTCATGCAGAAAGAAGCGGTCAGGGCACGAAAGACATCGGAAGTCACCGGGAAGGTTCTGGCATGCATCACATCCCGTGTCCGCTGTTTCACACTCATTGATATCTAATCGTCATAGATTGAGAGAGAATGAGGGAAGCAAAGAGCAGAATAAGAGTATATGTATGTTCATACGGCATATTAAAATTTTGTTCCATCACAATATATTTTGAACGTCACATCGGTGGGCGTCTTCATAAAGTTTGCACCCCCCCCCCCCTCCCATCAAAAATATTTGGTAGAAAACTTTGGATTTTTTATAATCTGGAGGCAAATCGTAATATTTGATGACCTTTGAGCTTTTCTGTTTTATTTCTCGCAGATTTTCAGCTTAATTGTGGCAAATTTTGGTCCGACACCCACCCCCTCTCAAAAATGTTCTAGTGACGCCCCGATGATATCCAGATATCAATCTGAACATTTAACATACAGCCTAAATAGGCAGTTATGATTTATGCGGATCAACCACAGCTAGTTGAGAAAAATAAAGTTATGCCACTGGAAGCTGTCCCTGATTGGTCAATCATTTCATGGAGTTCCCATAGAAATTGTGTGTGGGAGGAGACTATTGGGGAACTTCACGATTTGACCTGACGGCATTGTATGTGCGTGTCACCACTATCTCTCCCAAATACGCTATGGGATCAACTAACCTTCGCATGTTTCCGATCCTTTGTTGAAGTAATAACCGGCGTTGCATATACACCGACATCCAATGGGATCGTAGGTCCCTTGGTCGCCACAATTATACACCGTGCACTCCGTTGTCGTTTCGAAAGGTGTAGTCTCTTCCTCTGTCGTCGGCTCCTCCGATGTCACTGCCAACGTTGCTTCTTCTGCCGTTACTTCTTCGGTCGGAGCAACAGCCGTGGACGAGGCCGTGAGATCGGCGTCGTGTCGCCCGATCTGGAAGAAAGGCGCGCAGCTCTGGCCGTCGGCTTCCAGTTCGAAGCCGGCCATGCAGCTGCACTCGTAGGAGCCTTCTGTGTTCTCGCAGTAGTGTTCGCATGTATCTGGGTGGGCAAGGCATTCGTTGATATCTATTGACGAAAAGGGAGGAGTAAAATGGAATTTAGTTATATCAATGTAGACAATATGGTGATAGAAATAGAATTCTACATCTCTGATATCATTTTACTTGCAAAAATATTTCATACATTAGAAATTACGATGTTTCACAGTTTTTGGTAGACTCCACCTTTAATTTTCTCTCCAAAATTATAAAAGCTTAATCGTACGCGTACGGACAGGTTTCAGTAAAAAAAAAAAAAAATATATTAGATAATATATATATTGATATATATCTTATTTAAATAATATATAATATATATATTATATAAAGTGTTCGCATGTATCTGGGTGGGCAAGGCATTCGTTGATATCTATTGACGAAAAGGGAGGAGTAAAATGGAATTTAGTTATATCAATGTAGACAATATGGTGATAGAAATAGAATTCTACATCTCTGATATCATTTTACTTGCAAAAATATTTCATACATTAGAAATTACGATGTTTCACAGTTTTTGGTAGACTCCACCTTTAATTTTCTCTCCAAAATTATAAAAGCTTAATCGTACGCGTACGGACAGGTTTCAGTAAAAAAAAAAAAAAAATATATATTAGATAATATATATATTGATATATATCTTATTTAAATAATATATAATATATATATAATATATATTTAACTAAGATTTAAAAAAGAATATTTGTGGAAATCGAGCGGAATATTGGACCATCGTATTTTACAACAATGTGAACGACAAACTTCAGAGGAGGAGAAGAAGAAATTGAAAATAATAAACAATGACAGGAGATAATGGGAAGTAAAAATATAAATAATAATAATATTAATACTTATAATAATGTACAGCGCATGTCACCAGTCACTGTGTCTCTATCCGCTTTGAAGAAAAGAAGAAAGAAGGAAGAAGGGGCCGGAGGGAAAGGAAACGGAAAGATTTGGAGAAAAAAAAAAGAAGAAGAGGGGAAAAAAAAGAAAATGAGACCCAAAACTCAAAGTGAGCTGAACTTTTCTTACCAGTACAAACATCCCGAGCGTCATTCGCCTCGTACCCTGCTGGACAATCACAGTAGCAGATACCAGCATCGTTATCAACCACGGCCCAAGAAGGATTGCCACACTTGAGGATGCACACTGGTTACCAAGAGAAGTAGATAAAAAAAATTATCTTGGGAAGCACACTTACGATGCCGAATTCTCTTTGAAGAAACTTGATTATACATATTACTTACTCAAAAAAACAACAACAACAAAAAACACAACATGTTTGACGGTATTCATGATCTGTTTGCATTTAGAAAGCCTGTATTTTATCATTCGGGTTCTTTTATGCGGCAAAAACATAGAAAATTAAATCAATACTGAGAACATTATTATGAACAAACCACTACTGAGAACATCAAATGAATCAATACTGAGAATTGATATTTTATATAGGCCTATTATGTCAAAGCAAAGAACAGTCGATGTCATGAAAACTTATGGTCAGGCAAAACATTTTATCAGTTATACGTTCTATCAAAAAAAACAAAATATTTTAAATACACGTTTATAAAAGTGGGAACCAGTAGCAAATGATCTATAATTCTGAAGATTTGATTAAATTTGACAAAAATGACGATTAGGTGCCAAATTCTTTACCCACGTTCAGGGTGAGAAACTATACGTAACATGATAAAAACTACTTTCGAAAAATAAACTCAAGGGCAATTTCAAAGGCCTGTTGTACTGCCCATAGAAATCTTGTTCGGATTACGTAATACGCCATTGTAATGTTCGCACATTTCTAAAGGTGACAGACAGGGCTATTGAAATTGTCTTGAGTTTATTTTTCGAAAGTAGTTTATATCGTGTTACGTGTTTTAAATAATGTGTTTGAAACAGAAGACACTTTGAAGAATCTCTGATCCCGGCATCGGAAATGAATGGTCGACAATGAGAAGACGGTTCATAACCTAAGTCCTTGATGTTAGGAATAGTTCAAGTGCAGTATTATTCTTTGGGGTTATTTTTAGGATAATAAACACGATCGATACGTCATTGTAATGGATATTGAAAAGGTGCTCCTACATAATGCTCAGGGCTTTATTTTGTCAAAGATATATAGGGTTAGGAATATGGTTGCAATTGGGTCTTATGTTATGGTTAGGGTTAGGGTAAGGTGTAGTGTCCGGGGTTGATGTGTTCTGAGAATTCAGTTAGTCTACGAAATTGACGAGGAGCAATTGTCGCCGCAGCATGTTTCTTACAACCACTGGAATTCCGTTAAGTTTATTGTCCGAAAGTCTTTGAGATCGTGTTATAAATTGGTTATTGCACGTACCACTCGCCCATCTCTGTGATCATGATAATGGGGCGGACTGGGACCAAAAAACGGACAGGGAATTTCTTGGTGCGGTCGGTCCATCACACTAAACGGCATTCAGAGTCCAGACCACAAATCAATGTAGGGCGGATCCAGGATTATGTATTCAAAAAACGGGGTACAATTGCGAAAGGAGTGGAATGCAAGATCTGATTTCAAAGGGGCACGGGCCGGTTGTGCCCTCCCCCCAGGCCCCCCCCCCCCCCCCCCCTCTCTCTCTCTCTCTCTCTCTCTCTCTTCCTCTCTCTAATAAATCCGTCAGTGAATCAAGCACGCCTCATTCCAAAGTATAACGACTGGCTAACCGCTGAAAAGGGGGCTCCTGGTTACCCGAGTCCTGCCTTAAAGAGTACTGATGGATTTAGGGGGTGCACCCCCCCCCCTCCGGTGCCCTAAGCGGCATACCTTTAGTACACAACCAAAAACCCCAAAATGTGTACCCTCTTTTTATATTTCTAATCCAAAAGGCACCTACAAAATGCGCCAACCCTTTGCTCTTCAGAGATTTTTGGAGTAAAGTTGAACCGTAAATATGTGACACCTTTTTAAAGTTTGTCATAGCTTTCCTTCCCCTTGCTGGAACCGGAGGTGGTCTAGCGGTAACGTCAACGGTCAGCTCTCTGCATTCGCCTACAAACTGACTCTGATCGGACCCAGGTTCGAATCTCAGTCACGTCTTTCGGACGGTGACGTTAAAGGTCGGTCTCAGATGTACACAATCATATTTGATTGATACACGTCTCTAAAAACCCTATTGAAAACAATAAGCTCCTGCAAGAGACCACAAAATATGTAATAATGATTTACCCCACAAAAAGAATGACGACCTCCCACATGTCCAAAAAAAAAATAATAAAACAATAACAGTTTAAAAAATATGGTGACTTACCAAATTGGTCATCGAGACAATCGGAATGGTTGCAAGTACACGTACAAGATTCAGAGTTGTAAGTATAAACGCCCCCACATGTATCGCTGTAAAGACACTGGCAAGAATCATCGCTAGGCTTGCAATTGGGATCTGCGACAAAGAAAATTGAAAACAATAAATGATTACTCGGTATTCATAACAATTATTCATTTTTTTATTAACATTTTTTAAAATTCATTTTGTTGTTGTTATTGGTTTTTAATTTTTTATTCTATTTACTAATTTTTATTTTTATTCATTGTTTGTTTTGTTTTTGTTTTTGTTGTTTTGTTGTTTTTTTGTTTTACTTTGTTTTAGTTTGTTTTTGTTTTGTTTGTTTTTTGTTTTGTTTTGTTTTGTTTTTTTTTTTTTGGGGGGGGGGGTGGGGGAGGGGGGTCATAATATGAGTGTATTTGGAAGAGAAATATGTTTATATCGCTTCTTGCGGCATTTACACGAAGACTATTCAAACAGCCATGTATGCACCCACCGCTGGTTAGTTACGACGCTTTGTAATTTCGTTCACAATAAACGTCAGCACGATGTATTCCATCCACTAATATCTTGAATTTCGGTTGCTTTTCATATTCTCTCTGTGTCTCTATCTCTCTTTCTGTCTGTCTGTCTCCCTCTCTCTCTCTCTCTCTCTCTCTCTCTGTCTCTCTCTGTCTCTGTCTCTCTCTCTGTCTCTCTCTGTCTCTCTCTCTGTCTCTCTCTGTCTCTCTCTGTCGTTCCCTCTCATATCTCAGGTAGACAGCATATCTATGCATGCCTATTTCTCAACAAGGTTTCTTACCGCACATGTCGTATTCATTGTTACACCACCCTGTATCATCAGGGCAGTCGAGGCAAGGAGTCCCGACAGTGTAGGGGTTAGCCTCATCCAAATCACCTCTGTAAAGCACAAAAAGAGAAACATGATAACGATATTGAAACAACACCAACGACGACGACGTTGACGATGACAAAAACGATGATGATGATGATGATGATGATGACGACGATAATAATAATAATAGCAACAATAATAATAATAATAATAATAATAATAATAATAACAATAACAATAACAATAAATAATAATAATAATAATAACAATAACAAGAACAATAACAATAACAATAATAATAATAATAACAATAACAATAACAATAACAATAATAATAATAACAATAACAATAACAATAACAATAACAATAACAATAATAATAATAATAATAATAATAACAATAACAATAACAATAACAATAATAATAATAATAATAATAATAATAACAATAATAATAATAATAATAATAATGATGACCATGATGATGATAATGATGATGATTGTATTTTAAAAGTTTAGAGAAACCTGCCAATGAGCATAAGTGTAGAACGCGGGGGAGACTGGGGCATGGGCTGTAGATCCCGATAATTTTGAAACTACAAAATAGTATTCGAACAACCTCATATTTAGGGCAGTGATGTGGTATATTTGTGAGTTTTATATCTTCTCTAACACATTTTGTTGACGACATAATATTTCACTAAAATCGAAGTACCTTATCAACATTTTTGCTAGCTTACTTTACTCACTCACATAATATAGAAACGTGGAAAGTTGATATTCTGGCAAAAGGCCTAAGTGAGACCCACAGTGAAATTGTGAGCCTATTTGTACCCGATCCACTGAGAACATTTATACATCATTTTTTAAATTCAAACAATTTTCAAAACGTCGTTCTTCTAAAGTCATTGAAGTGTGGGATTTTTTCAGAATTATATGTATATTCCCTTGTGATTTTACGGATAGTTACTGCGAATATTATGATTTCATAATACTCCTTAAATATCTTCTAAACTTCCATGTACCGTAAGGTATACTGTCCGTCTATATACTAACAGATTAAAAGCAATGGTAAATTATCACAATGAACTTTGCCGATTGGCATACTTTGAGTACACAAAACTGCCCCTATGTTGAATGCCTCCCCGCCCCCCCCCCCCCCTTTTTTAATACAAAATCGGAAATCCGGCCATGGCCATGGATGTATGGAAATCGAAACTTCAAGTTTGAAAAAAAAAAAATCTTCTTCGTTCTAATGAAAAATCATACTAAATAAACTCACACTGGGAAGTAGTTGCATTTCCAGTAGTAGGTGTTTTCCAGAATGCGACCCGTATATGTGTCGTTGAGCTCGTTGCACAGAGTGTGTGCGCAACCGATGATTTCCATGGGCCCCCAGGTAAACTAAGACAGAAATTAAATTTATCAGACATACTAGAAATTTGGCAAGAACTTGTATACTAATGAACAAAATTCTTGTTTTGTCTTCGGTTGTACCACAAATGCTAATTCGTTGCCAATTGCCATGATTACTCCGCGGTCATTACCTGACTAATCGCCTATAAGACTTTCCACTTCCCTTCAAAATTAAAAGGATCTTTTTTAGACACTTTTGAGCTATTTTTACATTTTTGTGTTTTTTATCAAATATACAGCTTGCCTAGAAGCTTTAAAAAAAGCTCTTAGTGTAGACACAAAGCGAAAATAATCAGGAAATAGAATGACTAAATCAAGAAGGGAATATCGGTGGGATATCTTAGGTTCAGCTTCTTAGGAGGGTGGGCTGAAATAGGTGGATGAAATGCAAGAAAACAATGCCTTAGAGTGAGGGGAGGGCGTGGAAGGGGTCGTATCACCTATTTTTCAATTTTGTTGTCTCCCCCTCCCCATTTCTTCCCCCCCCCCTTTCTCTTATTTTATTATTACTTTTTGGCGTGCCCCCACTCCCCCTCCGATTGCCAATTTTCTTACCAGTTTATACATCTGACAAAAGATGTCGTCTCTGCTACATGTATTCTCCACGTAACTGTAGCTATCTTTACCCAAGTACATCCACATATCAACTGCATCCGCCAAATCAAATGTAGGTCGCTGTAAAAAATGGAATGAATAAAATAAATAAATCATTCAATTGATGAACTTATCCATAAATTAATAAATAAATCAATTAACTGATTAGTTAATAAACAATTAAATAAATGAAAAATAAAATAGCCTCAGCAAACGTCATTCATAGCGAAGACTTTGAGAACAATAAACAGTACTTTATCGTTCCCAATAATATCAAATCTAATTGAGCATATTGCTCATGCATACGTATAATGGCTTTAAAAACTTACAGTTGAAAAACTAGGCACTCAGATGTCATTGTTTCACTTTTTGAACGAGGAAAATAATAAATAAGGTATTGTTTTATCAAGTCTTTTATCAAGAATCCTACAGGTCGAGAGTTTGGATGAAGTTGTTATTTGAAATTATAAAACGGGTTCAAGAATGTAGCCATCCTGATTGGTCAAATAACACCACGTGACCGTGCAAAAAAAAAAAGGACTAACGCACGGCGAGGGGACTAACGCACGGCTAATCCGGATCAAACACTAAGATTGTAAGAAAACACTATAAGATTGTAGACCCGTTTTATAAAACTATTAATACATGGTTGTGAGTTCGTGCGTTAGTGCGATCCAGCAACACGCAGGTTTTTATGGTGGTGTCTAACACACTCGGCTACGCCTCGTGCGTTAGTACACCACCATAAAAACCTTTGTGCTGCCAGATCGCACTATAATGCACTCCCAACCATGTATTAATAGTATACTTGTTAATGCCATTAAGTGACATTTGTATTTTGAACAGGATTATATACATGTATGTAGATGGGTCCGGGGCACTTATACATGTACAAGCTTATCTGAAGATAACCTTGTACTCCAGACTAGCTTTTACGGGTGAATAGGCTTCAATAGCTTTTGTGTGTATCAGCGGGCCTTTTTCCAGTCTAGATCATTCATACATGAGAGGAAAATAATTATTTCAAATTTCACTTTCAATTTTGAATCCCCAAATTTGTGGCACAGTAAGAGTTGAAGAGTCTCTGAATCAGGTAATCTAGCAAAATTTAAGAAAATTAAATCTTGCTTAGAGCAATTTTGATGTCTGTTTTTGACTGCTGCAACAGTGAATGTTGGACACAGTCCCACATAGGCAAGGGACTATGAGTGGGTCCGGGGTTTTTTCTACAAAACTGAGAAGGTTCCATGTTATTTAACATTGATACTCTTTTTCTGTAGAATAAATTTCAACACAAGTTTTCTTAATATCATTTCATTTGTAGATGCGGTACAGAGGCTCAAAACAAGGAAAAATTGCATCATATTCTTGATTTGTGTTACCTCATTGCCTAAAATGTCCTCAGATTCTTATTTAATTTCAAAACAAAAGTATCAAACAACATGAAAAAGGAGGCGGGTCGAAAAAATAGGGAGGGAACGAACAAATAGGAATTAATTTTATTTTGCCTTATTGTTTAATCATCTTTGAGTTGATTTGGTTTCGTACTTACCCTAGAGATGCCCGTAAACTGAACGACTCTTCCGTAGTGTCCTGTCTCTTTGGGTATATCGATGACGTAATCACAGGTCTCCACTCTTTCTTTGGCTGCGACATAGAGTTGATGACTCCATGTCTGGCGGATAAGTAAGGAGCGGAGCGGTAAGAAGGTGAGAGGAGAGACGAAAATGTAAGAATGAATAGTATTTTCTCTGCAGATAAAGTTCATTAATGAACATATTTCTTGTGCGGGTAGTTGACATACACACTCAGCGGCGTTGCTAGACCATTAATAAAGTGTGTGTGTGTGTGTTGGGGGGGGGGGGGGTTGGTGGACCCAATTTGCCGACAAGAACAAAAAGGGGGTATTAATGATTGCAATAATCTGCAGGCAAGGCTTGAGAACATGGGCGTAGACATGCATGATTATCCATTGCTAGGGGGGGGGTGATCTATTCATCATCCCCCCACTAACAATAGAAAGTGTGTGCTTATCTACGCCACTGCTTGAGAAGTCTAAATTTTCCGAAAATTGGATTTAAATGTGGTTTGCCATGCACCTCCAATCAATAACCCCTCTCTCTCTCTCTCTCTCTCTCTCTCTCTCTCTCTCTCTCTCTTTCTCTCTCTCTCTCTCTTTCTCTCTCTCTCTCTCTCTCTCTCTCTCTTGTCTCTCCCCCCTCCTTCTTTCTAACAACACCCCTGTACTCTATAAACTTTGACTGTAACCTAAACGAAAAGCAAAATTAAGAACAGAAGAATGAAATCCGGACTATTTCTCAATTCAAGTTTCCTTCCTTTTTCATCATGCAGTGACCATTGCAATCAAAGAAATATCAATTGACATTTAAAGTGATTAGGTACATGGTGATAAAATATTGCATAAAAAGTCTTTGACAGGATTGCTTCTTAAATTGTGTTCAGGTTCATCTATCTTATAGACACAGTTGGAGCCTGTGTTTCGGAGACTTCTCACAATTCCAAAGAATCCATACTTTCATCAAATTTCCCACATGACTTTGAATTAAAACAAAATGTATTTCGTCTTACGGATTTCTCGTAGTCTCTAAAATAGCTTATTCCAACTCACCACTTTGTTCATATTTGCAGCAGACGGCTCAACTTCTGAACGGCCTTCGTTGTGCTTCTCGAGCAACTCGTCGATCTCGTCCTGGGGCAGCCGCGGCTCCAAAGAAGCGGGGAAACTGTACCCGTGCTCGTCATTGTGCAGGGCCGCAGTGCGCGGTGGCGCCACGGTGAGAAGCAGCAGGCAAGAAAGTAACGGGAGTTCTCCTGCCAAAATGAATATCGCCATGATCGATCTTTCCTTTCTTCAACGGAATGGTACGAAAATAATAACACAAAGAAATATCAGCGACCTGTGTAAAATATAAACTCTTTCGCATGAAGAGTAGATAAGTGGGGGAAAAGATATATATTATTGAAATCAAGAAATAAGAAACAAATGACTGATTTTTGTTGCTCACGCTACATAACTGGATGCATAGCCTTCCGAAGCCGGCGCCAAATTGATATGGGTAGCTGATACGATCTAAATGATCAACTTAATCCCCGGACTAATATTACAATGCCAGTGGATGTTTTGCATTCCTCACTTCCTTTTACATGGGATAATTGATCGAACTTAGAATCGAACCGTTCCTATTCTATTGTTGCTTCCCCGGCCGGATCCTCGAGCAAGCTTTTAGGTCATTAAGAGCAACTTTTGAATGTAACTGATCTATTTGCATTATAGATCTGACCCTTTCACAAGGTTGGTCATGAGTATGCTATCTGATTGTCTGATTGTCCGGCAAAGCAACAAAAAGAACAAAATGGTCTCGATATTGGAATACAATAGTTTATTGCTGATGATTATGTTATTGGCTGTAGTAAAGGGTATTTGGGACAGGACAGTGATTGGGTTTCTTCTCGTTTAAGTAACACAAAAAGTATAGGATCATAAATTCTTGCCCGCTTGGTAAGTGTCTAGTGACCCCCACTCTGAAAAGTTGTATAGCTTCAAGAAATAACTTAGAAGAATAAGAACAATTCAGATCGTCATTGGAGCGGGGGGGGGGGGGGGGGGGGGGTCTCCTTGCATGCTAGATCGCAGTGGTTCTGATTTAAAAATTCTTGTCAAAAAGACCAGAGACTTAGATGTGACAACCAAATCGTTGATGTTCACAATAAGAGATGCCAGTGAGATTACCGATTTGTAGTTCTTCTATGATGCTTCCCATTGTTTGTACTGCCTCTCTTAATTCCTCTTCCTCTTCTCTCTCTTTCTCTCTCTCTCTCTCTCTCTCTTTATATGCTCATGTTCCTCCAGTTGATCCTACTCATATGTAGTATCTCCTACATGTGCATCCATGCATATTTCTTGATGCGTACATCCAACATCATCATCTCCGTCAATATAGTCGTGTATTTCTGATTGCATTTCATCTAAGTGGCGTCGCTGGAACATTTTTAATGGGGGGGGGGGGGGGGTGACATCCAATTTTGCCTAAATTTTTTAGGGTGTGACACCCAAATTTGCCGACCAAAATGCTGCACCCTAATCTCCACTTCCCTCCCCCCCCCCCCACACACACACACAAATAATAGTAAGGAAGATGTAGAAATCTTGATTATACGGGCCCGTTTTTACAAGGGGGCTGACGCCTTTTGCCTGAATATCCTTTTCTTTTTTAAACTTTTAGTAGTGAAAAATGTACAGAAATTGCATACAGAAGTTACAGAATTATCCGGGAACCTCGCTGCCCAAATATGTGGATATTTTGTCACCTCGCTGAACCGAATATGAAGTGGTGGTTGTCCAAATATCGAAACTTTCTTTTGCCCATTGCCGAGGGGGGACGCCTTTTGCCCGAATACTAACTTTCCACCCACCCCCCCCCCCAAAAAAAGGGAAAAAAAGAAAATAAATAAATAAATAAATAAATGAATTTTTAAAAAATATGAATAAATTAAAAAAATAAATAAATAAATTAAAAAAATAAATAAAAAATTGCAGTTTCTCCTTCTTTTCTATTTTTTCTTTTCCTTTCCCTTTTCTTTTTTCCTTCTCCTTTCTCTTTTCTCTTTCCCCTTCCCTCTCCTTTTCCCCCCTCTGTTTTTTTTTTTTTTTGCCGACAGAGGTGGTGCATTTGCCGACAGCAATTGTGAGTGGGGTGCGGCTCCCCACATCCCCCTCTAGCACCGCCTCTGGCTGCACCCCCACCCCAAGGTATTTTGAAATTACCAATATTCGGACAACCACCATCTCATATTCGGGCACCGAGGTGGTCTATTTGTAATATTTGCATATTTAATGCATTTTATTTCTTACAAATACATTTTCACTATTAAATTGTCAAAATTGTTGCTCGCTCACTCCCATATTTTAAAGACTGGAACGTTGATATACGGGCAACAGCCCCTTCCTCAGCAAATTTCTGCTAGTAGGCCTTTGACGATGGGGTCCATTCTACATCCGGACTGGTGGTACTATTTAACGTATTTGGGGTTAAACTTTTGTGGATATAAATCATTTAAATACATGTACGTCCATTTCCGAAACATATCGTAACGTAGCATGCAACGTTTCATGTGATCAAAAGGAATGTTGCTCTTCTTTGAATTTTCTTGGTAATCCAAATATTCAAAACGATTTTATTGAATTTGCGTCATAAAGAGGAAAGCTAGTAAATTAAATCTTGAAATTGAATTTACAAATCTAAAAACAAATTCAGCACTACGTTTTACTAATCATTCACTCATCCATTTTCACAAGCAATACAAGAATTAGGGTATTACACACAACATATTTTCAAATGTGCTGTGCACTTTATTATCACACACATTGCACAACACTTCTACTCACACAAACATATATGTATTTACAAATTTCTATTCATAAAATCACTTGGCAGGTGGATTTCTTCTCTCCCCTTAGCTAAAGCAGTAGTAAAGTGGTATGTATAAAACTTGCTTTTAAAAATGAATAATAGAAATTGTAGACGTACGATTGCCTGAGATGATAAGCCTTATTAAAACACTTAAACTGTCTAAAAGTATCCGATAAAAGTGAGCTTCCAGGTGTCAGCATGAACATTGTACAGAGGCTATGTCATACCTAGTAAATGTACCCTTTTCTAGACTCCATGAAGCCAATAACTGTCTGTTCTTTTAAGTTATGCAATACTTAATCGCAAGGACTTTCTAGAAATCAATGCAAGTGTAATTTTTAATACCCTATTCTATATATCCCATAGAAATCATGTTTGGAATATACATGTATGTGTCATTAGAATGTTCACACATTTCAAAAGGTGATGGCCAAGGATATTGAAATTGCTTACAACTGATTTTTCGAAAGTCTTTGCGATCGTGATCAATATACAACGTCTTAAATGCCTGCTTACAAATTTTTAACAGAGCACAGGATTAATTGGGGTGAGCAGGATAAAAATTGGATATATCCCTCTCCCCCCCCCCCCCCCCCCCCCCCCCCGATGATGCAGGTCCTTTTCATATTTTTATTCTTCATGAATAGAGAAAATGAGAAATTATCTCAAAAAACTTTTTCTTAGTCTGTTCATTTTCACCCTACAGTCCACATTCAACTCATTTTATGATTTCAAACCTCATGGAAGAGGAGGATATTGTAGAGCTGCTCTTCTATCATCCATGATATATCATTATTTGATTAGAATTCTTTTTGTTTTTGAGAAGTCGTTCATTTTTCACTTTAGATTTTTCAAAAACAGCTCTGTTGTTTTTAGCCAATCATGGTAAAGGTTTTCAAGGCTACCCTTTAAAAGGTGGATTCTGGTTGGCTAAATAATGTATTGCCTGTCAAAACTTTACATAATACAATTAACACATGATAATGCACATAAAGATCCATGATGTTGGACAACAAGCATTAAAATACACAGTGTACTTAAAGGGCAATCCAACCTTGGTAATAAGATGATTTGTGTGAAAGCAGAAAAATAAGAAAAAAAAAGATGGTGAAAGTTTGAAAGAAAATTGGACAAGGACTAAGAAAGTTATGGATGTTTGAAAAATGAGATCACTACATCTGTGCGAATCTCAAATTGGCAATTTGGTGAGTCAATTGTGACATTTTTGTGGACAACTCTTCCATTTGTCATACACAAAAATATCATTAATTTGGGGTTTTCTGTGAGGCACTTTTACCCTCGGGGCTGTACTCAAAATATATTGGAGATAGCATATTGTTATAGGTCTTCATGAACGAAAAGATCCTAATGAGTAATGCATTTTGAAAAAAAGTGACATTTTAGTCATTTTGTGTGTTAAGAGCGAATGGGAGAGTTGTCCACAGCTACATCACAGTGACATTACCTATTCGGCCAATTTGGAATTCCCATAACCATAGTGATTACAACTTTCAAAAATTCATAACTTTTTTATTGCTTGTCCGATTTCATTCAAACTTTCACCAATCTGCTTCTCTGATTTTTCCTCTTTCTTTCAAAGCAACTTGCTATTAAGGTTGGATTTACCTTTAATGAGACAAGATTGTTATGCCGTTAATCACAAGGATAAAAATATTCATAAACATGAATTCAACATTTTGACAATGATTATCATCGTAAAATATCACCTAAATGGTTAATGATGATTTTTTTATAAGAACATGCCCTGAGTATAAACAAGTGCTAAAATGCATAGTAAAATATATGAGTCACTATTAGAATGCTGTAATGGAATCGTCCAGGACAACTAATCCTGCTCCCCCCCCCCCCCCCCCTCTCCCCTCTCCAGCCAGACAATGTCCTAACCCTAAGGAAAACTACTGTGGAGACGGACAACTACATGTACCATCCATTCCATCATTAAAAAGATAAAATTTATAAAAATCCATGACAATTTAATACAAAGATATAAAAGGTACATGGTGGGTTTCAACACTACAATTATCTCTGGTGGGCAACTGTCCAATTTGGGTCTTCTTCTTCTTTTGCTTGAGGCAGCAGAAGATACTTGTGAACGTAGGAGAAAAAAAGATGTCTGTGGGTTATTTGTCCAAAAAGGATAGTTGTTGCTGGGTGGGGGGGGGGGGGGGGGGGGGGGGGTAGTTGTTCTAAGGGCCTCTCACATAAATAATTGCTTTTTAAACACAACTCTTCAAAGTAAACAAACGTAAGTCGTAATACAATATTCAGATCTTTTATTCCATAGTACCGGTAATTTAAAGTGATTTAACTCTTTATATTATCTACTTTGCTTTTTTCCCAAACTTTGTAAGTGCTTTGGTACTTTTTGTTTTCAGCTTCTCTGAATATGTGATATTTTTACTACTATTATCATTATTGAAAACCATGGTGTGTTTGTTTTTCATAGTTGTGTTCACACAATTTTTTTTTATACAAGAGACACAATAACCCTCTGTCAAAACACTTGTCATAAATAACAACTGCCACATTTCTAAAAATATATTCCCCCACAGCCAATCAAAAGCATAGTTTCAAGGGGGTGCCTTTTGCTATTGAGAACAAGTATCCATAAAATAGGGCGAAAATACGGAAATGGATATTCCTATTGAAAAATAGTCTAAAATAAACATGGTAAAAATAACAATATACAGTGGGCACTATTCCAAAATCTAGTTCAACACACACATACATGTATATGCCAACCTGCATTTCCCAAATTACCCTGTATACATAATACTGCAACGGTTTGGAATAAAACAGAGATACAGAACATACAAATCGCAAGGTTACTATCATTATTACATAATTGGCACAACAGTGGCAGAATGTTACACACTGATTATCTTTGCATGAATTTTTAGTCGAAAAAGTAGATTATATCACATTAAAATGCATCCACCATTCTTTCACAATAAAATTAATGACTTAATTGTATCGTGACTAATAAAGAAACTTCTACTCTTCATGTACCTTTGAAATATTTTTTGAACATTAAATTATATGCCTTCTAATGAGCAATCCAATTAGGCTTTGTTCACACATGTGGTGTTAATGAGTAAATGATTTCAAAAACAAAAATTTCTCCCTAAACAAATACCTTTTTGATCTGTATTATCTTTTCCTTTGTTACATTGGCTCTGTTTAGAAAATATTGCCATCTCCTCTGTCTTCATTATATCTATGTATTCATTCAGAGAATAGTTCAGAAAAAAAAAAAAAAAAAAATTACTCGAACATAATTGATTCACAATTTTCAGAACATAATATGCTTCACTTAAAAACGAAAAAGTTGATTACTCTAATCCTCAAGTTCCTGATTATTTACATGTAATACTTCAGTTTGAAAAGATTGCAGTTTGCTACTTTTTGTTGAACAGTTTGCTTTGAGTCATGGAAATGCTTGGGGTAATTAAATAATTTGTGAAATTGAATGACTACAATACTCTGACTGGAATAAAATTCCAGGACCTTAATGTCTTTTTGCCTGCTGCTTTCCTTCAAATTTTCATAATCTTTTCTTCTTGACCAACTGACAAAGTCAAGGCAGTACAGGATTATAGAGACTACAGCTTTAGGATGTATATGTTTAAGTGAAAAAAAAAAGAATAAACAGGAGTGGAAAGTGACTTAGCTCTGGAAGGCTCAAAAAGAACACTGAAAATTTTTTGAAGAGCTCTCAAAAACAAAACTGAAAAAAACAACAACAAACAAAAAAAAACAGATAGATATTGCCACCAGGAAATTTCACTTTCCATGAGAAAATTTTCTCATGAACTAAAATATGTATTGGCTTTTTAATGGCTTTTTAAAAAATATTGAATCATGTGTCTAATTCATGTGCTTGCAAAGCTCATTCACGTATTTGTAATCTTAGTTTTGGTAGCAAACTCCTGGCTAAGTAATTTCATCACTTCAGCATGTTTGGCAGCCCCATGAGTTTTCTTCAAGGAGGCATAGTTCTCTTTCACAAAGGCAGCGAAAGGGTTGGGGCCCCGTGCCCTGGCTGGGGTGCCGTCCTTCCTCAGAGTGGGCTGGAGTTCCAGGCGTCCATTGCAGTAGGCACAGCAGAATCTCTTGGTGTCCACGGACTTGGAGTGCCGACCAATACTGAAAGAGAGTTAGAAAATGTATGTAGAGTCAATCGGTAAATCATCTAAAGTCACTTAAAATATGGATGTTGCAAGTATAGTATCAGGCCTAAAATTACTCAAGCATTTTGATAGTGATGCCTTGTTGCCTTGCTCACTACCAACAATGCCCCTCTCCGAAAACGACAGAAATTTATGTCAGTTTAGCCATGCTTCTATGCTAAATTTGTTTTGGCATTTGCATCCCTCTTGAGGGGCCAAGGTGTCATGCTGCTAAAACTGACAACACTTAAGACCTTTAGTATGTTGAAATAATCATATCTTTGACTGGAGAAAATAGAGTTTGATTACTTAGATAGATTTTAGTTTAACACCTTATCTTTTCAAAAAACGGCAGTGAAAATACCACTCAAACATTTTCCCCTTTACATCTTGTTAAAGTAATGTGCTAAATTTTTAAACTCTCTTGGAGAGCATGTTTGAGGTTATCAAAATGGATAATCTCTGATATAATACGCAAGAGTACCACCAAGTAAATCAGAGGTCCATAAACCTGAATGTCTATTAGACCGAGATATTCAAACTTCTGTCTAATAAACCTAACATGAGACAGAAACGGTTGGCCTTGTGAAAACTTTGGTAATAAGGACCTCCCACATTGTGAACACTGCTTTGTGAAAGGGTCCATGACTCAAATTTGTTGGTCTCATGAACCTGTGGCCTCTGCATTACAAACCTTCAGTTTTCTCAACATCTTTTCACTGGGAAGTCTCCTAGGTTCTTGCCTAGTTGTACATGGGATCATAAACCACATAGAACAGCCTTACTAGATCAACACATCCTTGTGATACTTACATGTTCCCACACTGAACACACTTGTACTTGTACTTGGTGTTGATCTCATAGGTATGGCATCGCTTGATGATAGGGATCTCTGGGTGGGCAAGATTGGCCTTGGCAGCCCTGTAAAGTCAGATGATAAAACAATCTATAAACAATATATCACAGATTGCATTAAAAGAAATACAGAGCAAGAGGCAGTGAGAAATGTATACCGTATGCTCTGAAATAGATACTGCATATATGAAAACAGAGATTGATGAAAAAGGAAGCCAAATAATATTTAATGGGATAGATATCCATTCAAGAGAGAAAAAGAAAAAAGGAGATAAAGACAGAAAAGGGGATTGGAGTAAATGATAATGACAGAGGGAACTTGAAAGAAAGAAAGAAAGAGGGAAATAAAAAGAAAGAAATGGGTCAATTGGAAAGAGAATGAAATGAAGGAAAAGGGAGGGTTGAGACAAAAAAGAAAAAGGTCAGAAGGGGATATAAAACTTTGAAGGGTGAATAGCTATGGGGGAAAATGACTGCATATAGAGGGAAAATGATGCGAAAGCCTGCAGACAGCAATAACATTAGATAGCAAGTAAAGAGAAGTTACATTAAAGGGAAATCCAACCTTAATAGCAAGTTGCTTTGAAAGAAAGAGGAAAAGTCAGAGAAGCAGATTGGTGAAAGTTTGAACGAAATCAGACAAGCAATAAGAAAGTTATGAATTTTTGAAAGTTGTAATCAATATACATATGGGAATTTCAAATTGGCCGAATAGGTAATGTCACTGTGATGTAGCTGTGGACAACTCCCCCATTCACTCCAACACACAAAATGACTAAAATGTCACTTTTTTCGAAATGTATTACTCAGTAGGATCTCTTTCTTTCATGAGGACTTATAACAATATGCTATCTCCAATATATTTTGAGTACTGCCCCGAGGGTAAAAGCGCCTCGAAGAAAACCGCAAATTAATGATATTTTTGTGCACGACAAATGGGAGAGTTGTCCACAAACATGTCACAATTGAATCACCAAATTGCCAATTTGAGATTCGCATAGATGTAGTGATCTCATTTTTCAAACATCCATAACTTTCTTATTCCTTGACCGATTTCTTTCAAACTTTCACCATCCTGTTTTTCTTATTTTTCTGCTTTCACACAAATCATCTCATTACCAAGGTTGGATTGCCCTTTAAAAAAAAAAAAGATCTCTAGGCAAGATCTGGGTAAAGGAACAAGACAAGAATCAAGAGAGAGATGAGGTGGGAGAGTTTGTGCGACACATGCCCCCTCGACAAATGCTCCACATTTAAGTTTGTACACTAACAAGCGTTGTCACTACGGTGGTCGGCACCGGTCGGAACCTTCCACCACTCGAAATTTCCAACCGGCACTCAATGCAATATCACACCCGCCCGCCCGGCACTAATTTCCCCACTGACAAAGAAAAAAATACGATTTTGACCTACGAACATGCAATTGTGGTTTAAGCCAGTAATCTGACAGCACTGACAGCACTGACAGCAGGTATATGTACAAAGTAAAACCAAATACTATTACTTACAATGCTTAACGCTGCAGCTACAGTACAGTGTGTACTATGTAGATACATGATATTTCTACTGTTTAACTATAACTTACAAGCCCTGAAAACCAACTAGTTTTTGTCCCCCGAACCCCCGTGGCAAGGTGTTGAGCGATAAAATTTCCACCACTAAAAAGTCCCTGGTGACAACCCTGACACTAACCAAATTCTGAATTTCAACTCTGGACCAAACACTATATCTAATCCTAACCCTAATCTTTAGCCTAACCCAGAGCTGCCAACCTCACTTGACCAAAAATCCTATGATTTTACCATAAAAATCCTATTTTCAGAAAAAAAATCCTATTTTCAGAAAAAAAAAATCCTATTCTTAACTGTCGTGTACTTTCCTACACAATATCTCAAGGATTGCGAATTTTGTTTATTTTGTAGTAATTTATACATGTATACAAGTACATGTATGTAATTTATTTAGTGACTTAACTACATGTACAGTGTACATGTTATTGATGATGAATGATCCTATTCTAATAAGGGAACTTCACCTAACAATTACCTCATTTACTTTTGAGACCCTGATGCTTTGTTAACAGTCTATCACTAAATTTCATTTCATAGCAGTTTTGTCCTTTAGACTGGCATGTTGCCTTCTGAGTGAGAATATCACTTAATGTTGCAGTACTCAAACTGGACCTAAACTCTGTCTTGCATACGCAATCATGTACAATGTCAATGAGAGATACATAAACACACGGAGACACATAGTTTTTTTTTTGATAAATCGTATTTTATTGAGAAAAATCCTAGTGTCGTATTGTCACTGAAAAATCCTATGAAACAAGATAAAATCGTACTATTTGGCAGCTCTGCTAACCGATAACCCAGTTGTAACCCGAACTCTAACTCACAAGCTTTGACAAAATAAACCCCAGGGGAAATGTCGCCAAACCATATGTTGGAGCACTAGTGGGAAAAGGTATAAAGGAAAAAAAAATCAATGCCATACAAAAAGTAGTGTTGGAAACAAGGCAAGCTTACCAGTACTTCCAGAACTTTCCATGACCATCACTGACACCATGGATTAACCAGGCTGCAGCATGACAGAGCTCATGAATCAGAGTGTCTCTCAGACGTTCTAGACCCAAAAGAAAATGATTACATGAAAATTAGTCCCTGGATTTAAAAAAGGTCTTCCATCCATGAATGGAAATTAAAAAAAATATAAATGATTTAGTGATCAATATGCCCCCTCTACTGATGAGTCATTTGCCTTTAAAATTTTACAACGCAACACTAAAATTACAATAATATTATGACACATTTCTAACGTGCCTAATACTAAGTTTCCAGGCTGCTGTTGTCCTTGCAGCTATTAGGCAAAGCAACCAGATAGAGAGCTGGGACAACAGCATCAACACCACAATTAATGCATAACATAAAATCAATGGCATCAGGCGAACTCTGCATCGCATAGTGATTAGGTTTCAACGTGTTTTAGCTATTCACCGGACCTCTAGATAGCCATACACTTCATGTTTTGTAAAATTGCACCCACTGAAATTTATATTACCTCTTTAGTAGCTATATATATATATATATATATACATAAAACACAATCCCATCCAATAATCTTGAAAACTGGAGTTGTAAAACAAAAAAATCTATGCAAAGAATCATGCAAGTATCTGCTATCGATTCAGTTCTCTTGGCTGTCTCAGTCAAAATTTTTGATGAGTCCAAGTTGTCCCAGTGCCGAGTTAGCCCTGATCCAAATCGATGTAGAGTCGTAGACATATAATCATACTAATAAATAAACACCATAAAAGCAACCAAGGGTATACAATAAGAAATCATTTTTTTCAATATCATTTGTTGCGTTTCATGAAATTTACACATCCCCAAATTTCGACCCCAATGATCTATTGTAGGAATAAGTAAGATTTCATTAAACCTAAATCAACAATTACAATAGGAGAAATACTTAATCATATTATTATCAATGTTATTATTTTGTTAACAAAATTACCACAATTATCTCAGGCTGGGGTTTATTATGCTTGTCAGAACGAAATCAGGCCATAAGAGACGGGGTCAACATACCTGCAGTATCACAGACTTTGACTGAGAGTTCGATCCTAGCCGTCCTCTCTCCGAGCCTCTTCTTGTAGAAGCAGAATCCAGCTGTTTTTCTCATTCTGTTGTTCCAGGTGATGCTGAAGTCAGATGGTAGCTGTAGAGACAGCAATGATGATTGGCATTCAACATTTCAAATGATTAAAATTGTGACTGGGGGGGGGGGGGGGGGGGTGGGGCCTAAAGCTATGTGAACTTATAATCTATGTCACAAAGAGAGCTATGCATCAATAAGAATATTTTTAAAGGTGTCCGATGAATTATCTTACTGAAAATGGCTTCTGTTGAGAATGCATTTCATGTATTGACATTTTTCAATTATCAAATACATAAACAAAATTGTGATATATTCAAAACATATGAGCACTTTCAACATTCAAATATATTTCTATATATTTAGTGAAACCAACAAATAAGTGGTTGGCAATGGTAACTAGATGAAGTACATGTATGTTGAGCATACCTCACTCTTCTCAAACTTCTCCATCCACTTTTCCTTTTTCCTCTTTCTTACAGCGCATAGCGACATATTGTGATATGTGCTATATAAATATGGTATATTATTATTATTATTATTAAAGTACTACTGAATGTTGACTATTATTCTTCAGAATAGCATGCAATACAAGACACAGCTTTAGTTTTTATAACAATACTGAATAAAACTTTTCATTAAAAAAAAGAAGGACATAAAGTTTCCTCCTCCATCAAACTTTGTGTTGCAGGGCCACTTTTACAGGATGATGTCCAACATGTAACCACTAACAAAAAAACAAAAAAACAAAAACAAAAAACAGACTGGGTCATCTGAGAAAGACATGAATGTAGCAAGATATATTACCTTGTTCTCAAAGACAGACTCATTGTAAAGTTTGAACAGTTCCTGCGTCAGCTCATCCTTGTTCCTCTTGAACTCGCTCACGTATCTCGACCGGGTTGACATTCCTTTCCCCGGGGTGGAGAGGGAGGCAAGGAACGACACAGGGGCGGGTTGCTCTGTGCGGGAGGGGGTGCTGAAGCATTGGTTGGAAGGCAGGTTGGTGGGCTGAAGAGGACGTCGCTGCTTGGCTGGGGTTTTCTTCGATGAAGTAGTTGAGGTGGATACTGAGGAAAACATTGAATGAAGTATTAAGATTAGTATAAAAACTTAAAACTTAAGTATTGTACCTTCATCATGCATAGGTAGAGTGTATAAAATCAACCTCAAAAAACTTTAGCAGACATTTTATGAGTTAAAGGGAAATCCAACCTTAATAGCAAGTTGCTTTGAAAGAAAGAGGAAAAATCAGAGAAGCAGATTGGTGAAAGTTTGAATGAAATCGGACAAGCAATAAGAAAGTTATGAATTTTTGAAAGTTGTAATCACTATACATATGGGAATTTCAAATTGGCCGAATAGGTAATGTCACTGTGATGTAGCTGTGGACAACTCCCCCATTCACTCCAACACACAAAATGACTAAAATGTCACTTTTTCGAAATATATTACTCAGTAGGATCTCTTTCTTTCATGAGGACCTATAACAACATGCTATCTCCAATATATTTTGAGTACTGCCCCGAGGGTAAAAGCGCCTCGAAGAAAACTTTCTTATTCCTTGTCCAATTTCTTTCAAACTTTCACCATCCAGTTTTTCTTATTTTTCTGCTTTCACACAAATCATCACATTACCAAGGTTGGATTGCCCTTTAAAGATTAAGGAGAATACTGAAAATAAAGGATAACATAAAACCCTATAGATAGGGCCCTCGCAGAACCCAAGTCGAACTTGGGTTCTGTGTGGGCCCTATTCTTTGTGAGCGTGTAACATGTATTCTACTATGCTACTCACAAGTCGCTTTATGTACTTAAACTTGCACTATCTTTTCATAGAAGTACTATTAGAACCTTATATTTGTGTTATATTATTTGGACTTGGAACCCCTAACATACATCTATCAAAATATCTTTTGGTGATTGGTAAACTTTTATAATGTATTCAAATCTATCAAGTTGCTGGAATAAGACAGAGTAATGGCTAGCTATATGGTGCTGAGTGCTCTGCTTAGAAAGTGTTTTCTTTGATAAGTTTAAATCAGATATTCAATTATTGCAAAGAACAGCGAAGCAAGAGAGAATTCAAATTAAAGGGCTTCCTCATACTGTACACAAACTTTAAATACACCACAAAAGGGTCTTCAGTGAAAAATATGGAAATATTTCTCACCTTTTGAATTTGGTTTTCTGACAGAGGGTGTGGGATTGGGTATCACAAAGATGTCATCATCATCATCATCATCATCTGAAGAGGATAGGAGCTGGCTAAGGATGCTACCAGAACGACTGCCCACAGCAGGATGCTAATGGTTAGTAAAGAAAAGGATGTATGAAAGCATTTGTATTTGGTACATGCCCAAGGTATCTGCATAGTACCAGTAAGTTCAAATCTTGACATTTTTCGAGAACAGACTAAAATCCTATCTATGGTATTCAATGAACAGTTCACCCTTAAACCAGCAGTATGGTGGTGGATCCAGTGTCCGAACACTTTTCAGAAAATCAACGATAGCAAATTAAATATCAAACGAATATCTGTCAAACTTACATAATGAATGCTCAAAGTCCTACAGAAAAAGAAGTTGATGGAATTTTAAAAAGACAACGTAGATTTAATACGATATTCCCTTCCGAGTGAACCCCTTCCCAACGACGCGGCGTTTTGGTCCCTTGAAAAAGGTACTGTATTTCCGAACGTGTGAAACCTATGGGAAAAAGTTACAACCTTTGTTTCAATAGTGTGGTTTTCATACGCGTAATCCCACGCGTATGAAAACCCATTTTAGGCGCTTAACTGTACACGTTCGGTAATACAATCTGTTCGGAATTACAATCCTTGACTATACAACATCAGCTCATAATACATGTCAGTTCATATGATTTACCGGTATTATTCATTTTTGTCTTCGTAAGATCTTATTCCTTTCCGGATTTTCATTACGTTTATTACTTAATGCCATTTTTAAAGGATGTATGATGATGTGTGAAGTGCTTAGAAACAATGTGTATTTTAAAAGTCCTATACAAATGGTGATTATTATCATTCTTAGTGGTGTTGTTTTATCCAATATATATATATATATATCAAAGTAATAATTTTCATGAAACTTTAGTGAGTAATCTGTCCATGGAGTATATAAAAGTTATGCTTCACTGAGCATGGAGGAATTATGTGATTAGCTTTAGGCTTTTAACATAAAAAAAGTAATAATTAGGGATGATCTTCAAAATTTGGAATCGTATTGGATGTTAAGTAAAACCAGTGCTAATAGGTTCAAGGTTCAATGTATTTGTTAAAATGTATGTCCTGTAGAAACATAAATTCAAACTGAAAGTATAGAAGTTTTGTTTAATATTCAGTCTGATCAAAATTCTAAAACTAATAGGGCTTTCAATTGTATAAAATCATCAGGTAAACTAAAATCTTTGATACAATTTGTGACATATGAAAGAAATATAGGACTTTTCCAGATAGGGGTAAATATTTCAGTACAAAAGAATCTGCTTTTGAATCGACTTTGCTGTGGTTATCTTGCATAAAATATATTTTACTGTATGATTTCTCTTACAGGAGGCCAGATCAATAAAACTGTTTATTATAGTACTTACTATATAAATACTAAACCACATAGTGATCAGGCCCCGTATTCAATTCAGTACTTAAGTACAAAATATGAGTATTTCACCTAGTTTTCCACCAAGATAAAATACTTAAGCAACTTTGGTATTCATTTGAATCTTTCGGCCAAGTATTTTACCCTAGGTATAACAAAGCCCACTAGCTGGCTTAAGCCAATTACTTGACTGGCAGATATGTGGCTTTCATACATACGCGAAGCAGCATAAGCTGCGCACAAGCAAATTTTATAAGCACCCATGTAATGTGGAACATTCATTTTTTATTTTGGACCGGCTGGGTGATGTCACAATGGCAATCAGTAAGTATTTTGCTTCAAAGTAGCTTCATAAAGAAAAGTACTTAGATTTGATCTGAATACGGATTAAGCCAGTTTACTAAGCCAAGCCAAATGCTTAGCACGTTTTGAAAGGAATACCGGCCCTAGCCTCTACTTTTCTTCATTGTTTTCTGACGTATTAATCCCTACAGGTAAAATATGAAAAGGTACGATTGGCACATGTATGCAGGGTTGCCAGTTAGAAATCAGGATCAGGTCTGAAAATCATCTACAATGATCTAGTTTATACACAAAAAATGCCTAAAATATGGCCTTAAAAAGAAGTTTCTAGGGCCTGAATTCAGCATTTTGCCTGAAAACTGGCATCTCTGAGTATGTATGTATGTGTGTATGTATGTGTGTGTGTGTGTGTGTGTATGCATGTATGTATGTACCTTCTTTGCTGTTCTCTTTCCGCTTTTCAGTGGATTATCAAGATTGTTGACCTTGAGATAGAAGACATCATCGTCATCATCATCACTCCTGCTCTCGAGAGGCGTGTCATCGATGAAGTCATCATCATCGACTACATAGACAGCCTCGTCTGAGTCAGATTGTCCGCTCTGCTGTTTTGGATGTTTGGGTGTCTTGACAGCATTTAGGACTAGAAATGATTGAAGATAGAATAGATTTAACCTTTAGGGTCATTAGGCAGGGATCGCAGATGAAATAGCACTATCTATACTATCTACTTAAATAACATGTGATTATTGTGAAAAAGCCTCAGTATCCTTCCTGGGGGGCATTTCATCAAGTGTCTTGTCAGTGATTTTTACTGACAAATTTGCTCTCAGCCAATCAGATGCAGGGATTTCAGTGGCTTATAACAGTTATTGTGAATTGTCAGTGAAAGTAGGTTTCATGAAACGGGGCCCAGATCATCAAGACTCGATTCATCAGTCTAATCAATTTCATTTTTGATATTGATAGATAGATGCTTTGTAACAATCAGTTAATCTGGAATTTCAGCCACATATCCAGAAAGAAGATTCAAGATTCAAGATTAATTGTCCATATATAATACAGAAATTTGCTTTCCATAGGTGTTACAGGGAATATGTGAAACATAGACAAAACATAACATCATGTGCTGAGAGCTAGAATGGTGATAACACAACACAACATCCCTCCGACTCTCAGCACACAACATAACAAGACAGTATAACACATGAATAGCAAGACAATATAAATATAATTCTGAGTCGCATCATGAATGCATTCAGGTAAGGATATAAATATGAAACTGGAATAGATACAGCACCAGTCAGCATTCATTGACTACACTTTTACACTATTCAGCCCAGAACAATAAATTTGGTCCACTAATCCATTGTTCTGGCTTGAATAGTGTTAAAGTGTAGTCAATGAATGCTGACTGGTACTGTAGCAACATTACAACCGAAATACAAGCAGAAAGAGAGTGAAAAAATGAATAGAAATTCACAAGAAATAACACACTTGTAGTTGGTTACTGGAATGAAAAAAAGCAGGTATGGCCGATGCAAATTCATAAATATGAAGTTGAATATTTAGTCATTGAAGAAGGGACTTTTACATAGCAAAGAATTCAATGATAAATCTTTTTTCTTCACACACCCTCCCCACTACTGCATTTGTTGATGAAATGAATCTAGCATCAAGATAATATTTCTTTCAAGAGAACTATATTCCCTTTTCAAAAACTCACAAGATTCAAAGTCATCATCACTGCTAGAGTCTTGATATCTGATCCTGGAATGAAAAATGAAATGGAATTTGGAGAAAATATGGTTATGAACACACTTGATATGGTAAGAATATACTTGATATGATTTTAAAAGACATTTAGAATCAACAGATCCCAGGCCTCTTGCATTAAAAGCTGTGATCACAACATATACAAAACAATCCCTAAAATCAAACACAGGCCTACGCTTTATACACAATTCATATTTGTTGAAAGACAACTTGCATTATTTGGAATTCTTTTTGTAGCATATTTTACAAATCTCATGCAAGAAGCCAAAGTCTACTCATAATCAAATTTATTTTTGTTTCTCCCCAAACAGATGGTAAAAAATTCATTCAGTGCACCTGTATGCTAGCATCTCAATTGCTGGAATCCACCATGAAAAAAATAGTAGCTTGCTTTGCTTGGAAAGATTCTTGGGCCTCAATATCAAAAAGCTGCAAAATGCATATAACAGTTAAAAGTGTATTGGTGACTTTTGGTGTATAATTACAACACAGGGCAAGATTTCATTTTTTTGGAAAGTCGGCTGAAAAAGTAGGATCACATAGCACATGCAAATAAATTGCATTAAAGAAGATAAAATACAAAACTTTCTATACAGAGATTTCATTTCTACTAAATATTGTGCCTTTTAAACTGGCACAATTTTTGAAGCCTTGACATGAGAAAAAGCAAAGTCAACATTATCCTACCTTGCTTTCTGAAAAGAATCTGCCTTGGTGTTGAGGATTTGTCTGTCTTTCATCTCTAACTCTGGAGGGTTACGGTCTTGGTCCTCGAAACCTTTATTGACATTGGTCATCTCCTCCTCATCCCTGCCACTCGCTGTTCTCTCCTTTTCTCCATCATCTCCAGCCTCCAACCTTGCTTCTCCATCACAGAGTCTATCATCATCCTCGCCCTCCCATTCACCATCCAATACAAATGGAGCAGATCTCGGATTAGCACAACTTCTCCTTCTGTTTTTCCTGCTCGCACTTTCCTTCCTCCTGTTCTCAAGATGATTTCGAGCCAACCTTTCTGACAAACTTGGAAAATCAGCACCCAAAATATCCCCAATATCATCGTCATTCTCATTAGAATCAGCGTTGGGATTATCATCATTGCTTTCAGAGTTCAACGTTGGCAGTAGAGATAGTTTTGATGGGCGAGGCTTTGATGAAGGAGGGGACATCAACCACTGCATAGGTTGAGGTGACTCTGTAAATTCTTTTGTGATGACTTTTGCAATGTCATCTTCAACACTTAACACTGCCCCTCTAGAATTATTGAGAATGTTATTGCAGCTTTTGTTAAGTTTCCTTCCAGAAATAGAATGAGCTTCATTTGGTGTTTGTATATTTCCTCTATTTTCAAATGCCTCATCTTTGCTGGAATCTTTGAATTTCTCTTGCCTATCTTCTTCTGACCCTGTAATGTGCACATCAGCATTTTCAGGCTCATCATTTAAATGACAGTTATCTAATTCCAATTGAGTCCTACAGGAATCACTGTGAAAGCTAATAGGAGCAACATTATCCCTCTTGTTTTCTGGAGAAGCGACAGGGGCTGTTTCTCTCAGGACTTCAACAGGTTTGCCTTCCTCTTTCTTGGCTATTGAGATGCGTGCACTACTAGATTTTTCTGCAAGGAACTCTAGGTTCAAATTTCTTGAGATTTCGTTGCTGATGCCAGCTTCTGAGGATGGAGAATCCAGGCTACATTGAGAACTCGGATTACCGTTCCTGCTTGAGCATGAGGGTGTCCCAGATTGCTTCCTTTGTTCACTTGGAAGATCTTGAATTTTCTTTCTGGTGAGGGTTTTGCTCTTCTTTTTCTTCCCTGAAGCAAATGGCCGTTTATTCTTCTTTTTCTTTGTGCTCTGGGATAGCTGTAATTCAAATAGAAAAGAAGTTGACTGAAATTATAACCAGCAAGTTTCTAATTTGAAAAAATAAATAATGGTAATAATGATAATAATAATAATAATAATAATAATAATAATAATAATAATAATAATAATAATAATAATAATAATAATAATAATAATAATAATAATAATAATGATGATGATGATGATGATGATGATGATGATGATGATGATGATGATGATGATGATGATGATGATGATGATGATGATGATGACGATGACGATGATGATGATGACGATGATGATGACGATGATGATGATGATGATGATAATATCAGCACGGGTAATGCAAAGTGTAGCATCCCCTCGTTTCGCATCATTTGATTTCTCCAGCAACCTAATTTGGTAGGCACGACCATATAGCTAAATATGCCATACCCAAAGCTACAATAGACACATTCAAATATATGCAATGTTCCCTAGGACAGTACGGATATGGAACTGATTACCAGGACATGTCATTCTCCATGGAAACCCAACTATATTCAGAGAAGCTGCATTACCTATCATCAGCATGATGCGGCCCCCCTGTTGGTTCCCACATGCACTATAAATGGACCAATGCATGTTTTTACTCGCACCTCTGCATGCTCATTTTTTTTTTTATTGTATATGTGAGCCAACCCACATCCTGCAACATTGTCACCTCTATTGGCACATGACATGATTGGCATCCCAGTATAGCTTCCAAGGAGCTACTTTTTGGGATTACTGCGACAAGTAACAAGTAACAAGGTACAAATCGCCTATATACATCAGAACAAGTTCCCTCCATTAGAATATAATATTAATAGTATTATATTACTACATGTAGGCAAGGAAGTTACTTATACCTGGGGATTGGATGCACAGAAAGTTTACTATTTTATGGAATGACCCATGAGAAGATTTTAAAAATAAATATCGGGTGCAGTCCTGCGTACGCAGCATAAGCATAAGAATTGAGCCCTCAAAGAATTGCCGAGGATTTCATCAAATCAGAGGACCGTCGTAGGCAGATTTTCGGGAAGTTCTGAAGTTCCGGGGTAATTACCTCGCTGTAATTTTTCATTTATATTGAAACCTAGTTGCTCTATCAGAGTAAAAACAAGGTTATCTGAAATTTGTGATTGCGAAATTCCCTTCTACTTATGAGAGCTTGTAATATTACTGCTTGTTATAATGAGAATCCACTGCATAAGCTTTTAACAACATGATACAATTGGCTTGATTTCTGCTACACAGTGCATTAAAAGGCCTATTTTCGATGGCAAAACTTCAAAAAGTCCCTACCGTGGGAGGGAGGTCATCCCCCTTCCACACCTCCCTCGCTCAGTGTCCCCCCCACTTTTCAGAAGCTGTTAACGCCCTTGGGATCCACCACCATAATTAGCTATTTTCGCATATTTAATGAGCTGTCTATGACCTTAAAATGAATATTCATAAAAATCATGATTAAAGACATTAAATAAGACAATGGCATGTCTCCTTATTTAAATTATGAGAGAGGGAGGGAAGAGAGGAGAGGGGGCAAGAGGGAGAAGAGAGGAGGCGAGAGGGAAGAGGGAGGAGAGAGGAAGAGAGGAAAAAGAGAGGAAGAGAGGAAGAGAGGAAAAAGAGAGGAAGAGAGGAAGAGAGGAAGAGAGGAAGAGTGGAAAAAGAGAAGAAGACAGGAAGACAGGAAGAGAGGAAGAGGAAAGGATAAGGAGAAGGAGCTGCGACTTCGACCTCCGTTCTGACTCTGTTAGACCCTACTGTTACACAGTGTTAGTCATGTTAAAACACATTTACAGATTTAGTGTTAGTGTTAACCTGTCTTGGCAGTTAAATGGCACCAGTATGACCGGCGGCGGCCCCGCGGCCGGCCTCTCCGACAGCCGGCCGACCCGGGTACGCGTACGTGAGTGGCTACCTACCTGTTCAAATAAATCGTCAAGATTTGCGTCAGATTTCCAACCGAGTTTATTGGAAACCCGGTCAAATAGCATATTTATATCATCATCACTCCCAACAAGATTTTCTCCCATTTTCTCAACACGGCAACAACCGCAAACAGATTAAAAAGATAAAGGCAAGCTAACGTCCGATAAAACCCTAAGAACTTAAAATCACACAGGAACAACCATCGATCGCATCCAGCAATTTGCTGAGACTAGACACATCTATTTTTAAATCTACCGCCAGTGTACTGTTGCCGTTAGGGTGTAAACCCTAGTTAGCTTTTCGCCGATTACAACCTATTGACATGTTTTTATAATAATCCGATCTTTCAAGAAAATATTTGTTTTAAAAGTTATTTTAAAAAAATTTTGAAATAAATTCATTGGCTACGTATTGTAGAGTAGTAATGGTAGTACCATTTCTGGAAAAAAAAACTTACTCATAGTTTTAGACGCACTGATTGGCAATGTTAATTACTGTATGCAAGTTTCGTTACTATTTTTGCTCTCCAACTTCAGTTTTTATTGAGGAGTGCCGAAAACCCCGAAAACAAGTCCCCAAAATTCTAAAAATGGACCGATTCGAGTGGACCAATGATACCTTACTGCCTCGAGAGACTCTTGTAAAACAACAGCACGATGTTCGTTTGTATGATGGGAATCAGAAGGTATTATTTTTTTAATTAAGATATTATAAATTGTAAAATGTAACCTGTCACAGTCCCACTCGTAGAAAAAGGAGCACCGTCAAGAGTCAGACTCAGTTAGCTTCATTTGCTAGGCTGTATAGATATAGTCACTAGCATGAGTATGTAAATTTTTGTCATCATATTTTTGATGGAAGCTTTTCTTCTTTTATTTTGACAGGTGATTTTTGTTGTTGTTGTTTTGATGATGACGTCATTGCACATGAAGGAGAAGCCAAGGACAAGGTGTTGTGTCTTAATTCAATTTCAAATAGTCAACATGGTCAACATGGTCAAGGATTGTAATTCCGAACAGATTGTATTACCCACTCATGGGCCCTTGCCTATGTGGGACTGTGTCCAACATTCACTATTGCAGCAGTCAAAAGCAGACAACAAAATTGCTCTAAGCAAGATTTAATTTTCTTAAATTTGCTAGATTACCTGATTCATGGACTCTTCCACTCTTACTGTGCCACAAATTAGGGGATTCAGAATTGAAAGTGAAATTTTAAATAATTATTTTCCTCTCCTGTATGAATGATCTAGCCTGGAAACACTCGTGCTTCGGAACCATTCGGTTCCACTTGAGATCATGTACCCCTGCTGAATGTGCAGCCTGCTGTAATAGTCCTAACCAAAACATAATAAATATCAAGGTAAAATTGGAACATCACTTACCAATACGTTGCCTTGGGTCTACTCTTGAATTTGATGTAAAGTTTCTGCACCCCGGTATTGAAAAAGCTGAATTTTGGAGCTTGAAAGTTGTTTGCCATGACTGGGCTGAGGTAACAGTTGATTGTACCGTTTTTATGTATTTTGCTGCCCTCTTGTGCCCGATATAGAAGATTACTTTAGGGTTTCCGTGGTATGAGCCGCCGTTTGTAAATTTATCATTCAGACAATTTTTTTTTTATATAATTCAATAATTTACCTTGTCAAATAATTATTCGTATGAAAATGTCATAGAATGAGTACAGGTATTTATGAATAATAATTTTCATGTTTTTAATTATTTATAAATGATGATTTAACAATATCCATTATTTATATTTATCTATTTTGCTTTCAAGTATAAATGATTTCACAATATTTATTTATGTGAAGGGGGGGGGGGGAGAGGTATTGAAGAGGGGAGAGGATTCACTTATCACGATTTATAAATAACCATTGTCACAATATCCAATATCTTTGCTTGACACTGTATCCCTTAAAAGGGAATCAGTAACTTTGTGGAGGCTTGATTTAATAAATTGAATTTTTGTATCTGTCTTGTATAATGATGTTCAGAAGGATGAATAAATAGCGAGGCATAGAAAGGTTTTCAAATATACAATGTTATTATTAAGAAAAAGTGTGATAAGCTTAAATCAACAGACACATTAAACAAGAGCATTACGAATACATAAGTAAAAAAAATCCCAACAGATATCATGCTTAGTTACAACAATAGTTTATTTACAGATCCACAAATTTTTCAGCCTCTCCCTCTCCCTCTCCCTCTCCCTTTATCAATTAAGTGGAAAAACATATACAAATGACATACAGTGTCTTTAAAAAATATAACTTCACAAACGGCGCCTCATAACGACAAGGGTCGGCAGTATTTTTTTCCTGTCCGATTTTCCTATTACAACCACCATACCACCGAAAATGCTCCGATGCCAGAGACGACTTGCTTTGGAAGGTGGTAAGATTTGTCTTTTTTATCATTAAGTTTGAAAAATTAAAGGGATACTTTGGTAGGCCTGCATGGGCGATTTCCGATGAGAGAGGAAAATATACTCGGAGCTTCGTGTCACTTCGATACAAGGACTTCCATCGCACGTGCTAAAACATGTGATTTATATTGGACCACCTCTGAGATAAGACTGGCTTGTGTTTTAAATTTCGCGCGGTGGGAAAGTAATCAAACATATGGAAAAGTAATTACAGAGCCAGCTCTCTGGTAGAGCCTGGGATTAGTTACGTAATCGTGGCGACAACGAGTCGCGGCAGGGCAGTGCAGAAGCGATGGCTAGACTAATCAACCAGAAGTTAACCGTGTTTTGTATTTGGAAATATTTCAGCATTACACTAAACTTGTTTGGGGGAACGAGGTTACAACCAGTTACAAGACTAAGAGCCCGGGACTGGTTAAACCCGAAGTATTCGCCGAGCTCCAGTTCGGTCAACTTCGTGCCGTCCGATCATTTATGACCTTAGTCCGACGGCCTCGCACAACGGGCGTGCTATGTGTACAAGTAAACGAGCCTTTTGCAAATTCCGCACGATTTCATTTCCCCATGAGTTCTCATTAGACTGCCCCTTTAATGATAATTTTACCAGCTAGACCTAGCTTCAGTACCTAGTCACCCCTCCGGAGTAAATAATTTACTTCATGGTGAGGTAAAAGAGCGTGAGTTAGGTGAAACTTAGTTTCAACGTACCCGTAATGTAAGAGGAGTACGAGGTTATAATCATAACCTAGTACATTGGATGAGTGCCTGGAAAAGGGCCTGCTGATACACACAATAGCTATTGAAGCCTATTCACCCATAAAAGAGCTAGTCTGAGTACAAGGTTATCTTCAGATAAGCTTGTACATGTATAAGTGTGTATTACCGAACATGTACAGTTAAGCGCCTAAAATGGGTTTTCATACGCGTGGGATTACGCGTATGAAAACCACACTATTGAAACAAAGGTTGTGTCTTTTTCCCATAGGTTTCACACGTTCGGAAATACAGTACCTTTTTCAAGGGACCAAAACGCCGCATCGTTGGGAAGGGGTTCACTCGGAAGGGAATATCGTATTAAATCTATGTTGTCTTTTTAATATTCCATCAACTTCTTTTTCTGTAGGACTTTGAGCATTCATTATGTAAGTTTGACAGATATTCGTTTGATATTTTATTTGCTATCGTTGATTTTCTGAAAAGTGTTCGGACACTGGATCCACCACCATAATATTATTAATAATTATAATTACTGGCCCACTCGAGTTGCCTCAAACTTCAAAGTGAATCTGAATGGAAAGCTTCTCAAGCATCAAATGTAACAAGGATATAAAAATAATACAATATATAATATTAATGTCGTAGTCATACTCCTAAACTATTGTGGTAAAAACATACATTTATATGACAAAATAATCGGCCCTGCTCTAGACTCTACTCTTTATTTTTCTACTGCATACAAGCGAACGCGAATGCAGTCCCCATTTGTTGAATTTTCAACAGCTCATATGGCATAATGCCAATGGGTACAGAAGCTTTTAAATGTTTTTTGATGGATGCCATCACATCAGATGTGCACAAGATGATAATTGTCCCTAAAAAATACTAGATCTTAGACCCTACTTAGATCGAGAAATTTTTCTTTTTAAATCTACTTGTTTCCAATTTTTTTTTTTGGGGGGGGTAAAATGTTGATCCTGATACTTACAGTCTTCCATGGACTTGTAGTTTCACATTTTATGAACCCATTTAGAATTTTAACTTCCATGTGCCATGTACGTAAGAAATTTTGGAAAGAACAAAAAACAACAAGGAATAGTAATAACATTCTCCATCTAAATTGAAATGTAAAATGTAGACTGCAATGTATGTAAAGGAATATTTGACGTCATGATATAATTGTAAATACAAATTATCTTCTTCACTCTAAGTACAGGCAACCGTCAGGTGTATTCTCGTACTTTCTAGATTTATGTATATTATTGTCGCTTTTATGTAAATGTAATTTCTTGATTGTATTGTGCACCTTGGTTACCATTTTTGGGCAAATATGTGTGCCCTAAAAATATAAACTTATGATTATGTTTTTATATTGTTATTATTATTATTGATCCTATTGTTACTATTTTTGTTGTTATTATTGTTGTTTATTTATTTTCAATTTCAGACCCAGTTTGACCATGGGATAGCTGTGTTAACAACTCACAGGTTGATGTGGAAAGACATGCAGGGAAGAGTAAGTATTATCACGTCATCATTCGGTGCTCTGACATATATGCTACAGAGGCAATAGCTCTGATTTTATTTCGTCAAAGATGGAGGATAACAATTAGAATTGCGATGGGGTTTAAGGTTAGGTTTAGGGCACTTATACATGTACAAGCTTATCTTAAGATAACCTTGTACTCCAGACTAGCTTTTACGTGTGAATGGGCTTCAGTAGCTTTTGTGTGTATCAGCAGGCCTTTTTCCAGTCTAGATCATTCATACATGAGAGGAAAATAATTATTCAAAATTTCACTTTCAATTCTGAATCCCCAAATTTGTTGCACAGTAACAGTTGAAGAGTCCCTGAATCAGGTAATCTAGCAAATTTAAGAAAATTAAATCTTGCTTAGAGTAATTTTGTTGTCTGTTTGTGACTGCTGCAACAGTGAATGTTGGACACAGTCCCACATAGGAAAGGGCCTATGAGTGGGTTTAGGGTTAGGGTTAAGTATAATGTTTGTTCCAGGGTTGACACAGGGACACCGATTTTCTGTTTCAAAAAATGGCCTTTTCTGATTTAGAAAGTCTGGAATTCCAATTCAGATGGGCTGAAAAATGGAAATTCTGTTTTGCCATTAAAAAATTTATACACTTGAAAAAAACAATAAAAAACATAAGATTTGCATACAAAACAGTATCCTAAAAATCTGATGAATGTTGCTACATGTAACTGATGTAAGAATTCAGCATTATTAAATTTGATTTTTAAGTCCGGTATTATTTCAGTGGATAAAAAAATCAGAAGAATAGTTTAAATTTAACAGTTTTCTTCTTCACAAAGTGAAAATTGCATTTTCTGTTTCAAATGGCCATTTCTGCAAATTCCGTCAGTTTTCCATGATCGCGGAAAGTCATTGTCCTACGTTGAAGTTAAGAATTCAGTTAGTGTAGGATATCAACCATTGGAGCAATTTTCACCTGAGCATTTGTTGACACTACAGTCATCCATAAGTTGGGGTTAAAGCTGATATGTTTCATCAATGGAAGTTAAGTACTTGTTGTGGGATATTGACAGTGGAGCAGTGTCACAAGTTTCAATTGCAGAGATCTACATGTACATGTACTTCTGCAATTCTTCAAGTTTATCAGGATTTATGCAATGTCCGAAAACCTCACAAATTGAATTATTTCTGTGCTTAGGAACTATTGGAATGATCAGTGGCATACAGGTGTAGAAAAGTTGGCAATTATTACATTTAAAAAAAAAATGAACATGTATCATTTGTATTTGTATAAACAGGGGGTGATATCTTTCCCTCTGTCACTAGTCATCTATGTTGAGAAGTTTCCAGATCCAAAGGGAAAGGGGTAAGTGTTTTTATGTAAATGATGTAGTGTCCACAGTAGAAGCATTAATGGAATATTTTGATTAATCCATGCAAGATCAGGTTTTTAAAAAGATTAATAATGAAATTATATGTTCGGAGTTTAGGATGGTTAATCTCTATTGTATATTAATGTTCTTGATCTAACATTATTCATTGAACCATGATATTATTATATTCCACTTTTTGAATACTCTTCAATTACTGATGTTCTTGTATTAAAAATTGACTAACACAGGGAAGTAAATTTGTTAATTCTTAATCATCGTTTTTGTAGGTGATTCTCAGCATCATATTGTTGAACGATAGTATGGAATTCAACTTCTTCCTCTGTAAACCACTTCACAAAGTAGTTAAACTATACACTGTTAAAGTAACTATGTGATTAATGTGATAATTTTCAGAGAAAGGTCAGATTAAGTTTGACAATTGAAATGGGTTTTGTTCATAATTTGTCATACTCATTTTCATCCTTTCTTTAATGTCACACAGGACTGTAGTGATTCATCTGCAGCCAGCCCCATCCAATAAAAACCCTGGTCCTGTTATGAGCAGTCCAAACACGTACATCAAACTAGGATGCAGAGAAGGAGGAGAAGATCAGGTAAAGCCCACCACACACTATACAACTGATCTGCTATCCAATTTCAGAAGAAAATGTAGTAGCATTTGATATAAACATTTAAACACGTAAAATATATTTGATTTGGGTTCTGAATAGTCATATCGACAGAAATTACATGCTATTTTGAGCCTTCTGGGGCCCGTTGCACAAAACTTGCGTTTGAACGCAACTCAGGAAAATCAAACGCAACTTTATTTTCAGCCAATCAGAAGTGCGCATTCAGGACTTGCGTTTGATTTTAAGAGTTGCGTTTAAACGCAACTCTTTCTGCAACGGGCCCTCTGGTCAGATGAAAAGGATGGATCAGTTCAGAATCATAGTGATGCCAGAGGAGTCCTACGATTGTCTGTAATTTGAAACTGATTTAGTCCTTATCCCAGGTAGAAGGCTGACAAGGCATCTACTTCCTAATGTATGTTTAGTATTCATATTATAGTTCAGAACCTGAATCAAGTAGGTTCTGATTGTTTAAATGTCCACATTGAATGCTTTTGCGATTTATTTCCAGTGTGCAATGGACTTGATAAATAATATGTTACATGAGATTTATCCTGTCAAATCTAAACCCCCCTCCCCTCCTTGTTCCATTACAAGATGAAAGAGGCCCTTCATTATTTCTTTGTGTCAGTTTTTATGTCCTATGAAAGGTACAATAAGGAACAAGAGCCTTAGAGGCATGTGTGCTCTTTTCTGTTTGTAAGGTGGTGGAAGGGGGGGGGGGGATAACATCAAATATGTCATAGTGGCTACCTCTACATCTGTCTAAGATTGTCAGTCATATTGCCTCCCTCTTGAAGAAAATGTGTTTTAGAACCTGTTTAGAAAGGCCACCTGTCTGCAGAAGTACATTTGTTGTGTTTCCCTAGGTGACCTTTATAGACAGGTTTGTGGTTGATGATATTGTATGTTATGTGCTGTGAATAACAAGGCATATCTTGTGAAATTTTTTATGTTATGACTTGAATTGAATTCATGTTGTTGCTTTCATTCTTCTTCTTCTTCTTCCTCTTTCCTAGTTTTTCACATGTCTGACGGAACAGCTGTCGAGGAAACTCTGGCAGTACATGCCTACATCACAGCAAGCAAAACCAACAGCCCAGGTAATATGATGGGCCAAAAGTGAGCCATGCTGACATTATATAATGACGACGATGATGATGAGGATTGATGATGATGATGATGATGATGATGATGATGATGATGATGATGATGATGATGATGATGAAGATGATGATGATGATGATGATGGTGATGATGATACAGTTTGACACTGTAACACATTCATAGATGGTGATAAAAGAAAAGGGAGAAATTGAAGAGAAAGGAGAAAAATAAAAGATGTTGTCTCCACTCCTGTGCACATTCTGTTACTCACCTTCAAATTGATTCTTCTTCTATCCTCTAAAATATCCTCAATTATTTTTCTTGGCAGCCTCGCTCTATTCACAAAGGCATTGTTGGAATTGAGAGGAAATTGGAACAGAAGAGGAAAGAGACAGATACCAACATTACCAAGGTATTTATGAAATGAAGGAAAACTCATCTCTGTCCCTCTCTGGTGTATTTGTGAATGCTCATGTAATGGGGGAGCGTTTCATCAAGCTGTTTTGTCAGACATTTTTACCAACAACTGTTATAAGCTACTGAAATCCTTGCATCTGATTGGCTGAGAGCAAGTTTGTCAGTAAAAATCACTGACAAAACGCTTGATGAAACGCTCCCCAGAGTAGCAATTAGCAATTAGTAGCAATTAAGAACTGTTTGTCAATAAACATTTCTGTAGCACATTACAGAGTTGTATTTTATTGATTTTGTTACATTTTAAAAGTCTTGCCTGAAATCTGTCTTTGATTTTGCTAGTTTGCTGAAAAAAAGACACAGCCTTCATGATTGTGTATTTGAAAAAGGATTACGTAGAACTGAAACATGTTCTGAGTTTGGGTTGTTTTTTTTTTTTTTTTTCTTCTTCTTCTTTGTGAGGAAGTTAATGAGTAGAAGGTCTGTGTCTTATGATTAAAATGCCCATATTAGTAATTGAAGTATTGACTTCAAACAAAATATATTGAGAATTTTACTTCATATTTGCACCCGTCCTAGTATTGTATTCTGATTTATTTGGTATATTATTATTATTACTGTAATTCAGGCATTTGAAGATTTGGACAAGCTTATGACCAAGGTGAGTGCCAGACATACCTTGTTTATTCTTTTTTAAAGATAAAAAATGGACATCAAATGTATCATAGAAAGTTTATTCTGAAGCTTCCTACGGTAATCAGTTCATCCTAACTATCTCAAATCCTAGTTCTTTATGGGAGTACAAGTTCCCAGTTTATGACTTTCATGACACCTTTGTGTTGCAGAATATTGAGAAAACCATTCATACATTATATTTCTTGTTTTTGAAACAATATATTTCCAGGTTGCGTATAATAGATTTATTCATTTGCTTTTCCTGGAGCATATCAGTTTAATTTCAAATGGCTATTTTAACAATTTATGAAAATCAAATATACTTAAAAGATTATTTTGTTTTATCATGCTCTAGTTTACCTGGTGAATAGGCACAAGCTTAGAAGATATTGTGTAAAGTAATGCGCAGGAAAGCTGATATTAAAGTGGCAATATGAATTGCATCTTTTTCCTTCTCTGTAATTTCCAGGCAAAGGAAATGGTAGATTTGACCAAGACGATTGCTAACAAGATCAAGGAGAAACAAGGAGATATCACAGAAGACGAGGTAAATTAATTTTCTTCTGATCTTATAAAAAAATTACAAGTATAATTGTCATTTAGAATGTACAAAAATACCAATAACAATTCAAACTTTTAATTGCTACTATGTTGACAGTTGTTTGCTCAGTAAAAACTTGTCCATTTTTGTATAACTGTATAAGCCATTATAGTCATGAATTTTGCATATTGTTGGAGGGTCGAAAATCAACAACATATAAAAATGAAATGGCAATATTGGTGAGCATGTATTGTAAACATCATGTGTAAATAATTGCACACACATCAACTTGCGAAAAAATGTCAGTTTTCCTATCATCCACAAAAATATTTGTACTCAAAAATATCAGCTGATACAGTACTTGGACTGCTTACTCAAGAGAGCAAATATCTATGTAAAGGTATATTTCTGTCATTAAATAAGAATACTCTTCATGTTTGAAACATTATTTGGTGTTGTCTGTCGGCATTAACGGTGCAACAGAGTCTGATATGTTGGTTTTTATTTCTTCTGAAAGACGGTGAAGTTCAAGTCTTATCTACTCAGCCTTGGTATTGCTAATCCAGTAACAAGAGAGACCCATGGCTCAGGTCTCAAGTACCATGAAGAATTGGCTAAGCAACTTGCTGAAGTCTTGATATCACCAGTAGAGGTTAGTTGTAATGTGTGATGTAGAGAGAACATCGCTCTACCAATCTGTTTATCAGGATTGCTTACATTTTAGTTCAAATTGGCAATGCTGATATTTTTCTTTCATTGTTACATTCTTCAAAGAAGATGTCGTGTGTGTAAAATGACATAATGTAGCAAGCACATTCCAGTTTGTTTTGTATTATTGTACAAGTTTACTGCCTTATTTACCAAGTTTTCAATCTATATTTTCATATGAAAATGCGTAATTTCATATTATAATCACTTATCCACATGTAGTATCTCACAGTATGTGTATCAAATTGAGCACAGGACCAGAAGTGTTGGACAAATCAGTCTTGTTAGATGACTGTGTATTTTTATATTATCAACAAAGGAGATTTGGACATTTAATATAACTCCATTCAGTACATTCCCCAACACAAGCTTTCATTGTTTTCCAGATTTTCACCTCCTATTTCATATTTTCTAAAATATTTACTATATTGCTTTGTTAAAGATAAAGTTGAGTTCTGGTCATGAGACTGAATTGTGAAAATAGCTGTCTCAAAAGCAGTTGGGAAAGAATGATTATATAGTACATTGGTGTATGCTGCAAGGTCTCGGCATCACCAAGATAATAAGAAATTTATTGATTGAATCCTGCTGAGAGTCATATGCACTGCACACAGAAATGTGTATATGGGACAGGGACTACACACAAATGTTCGGCCCGAATATTTCAGGTGTTTCTTGTCATATTTTTGAATGTGAAGGAATTTGAAGAGCGATCCTTTTCAAGGGACATTTCTATTATTGATAAGCTTCCAAACTAACATAAAAAGAATGAGAAAGCTCACAAATTATTTTTTACCTTTCCCAGAACTCAAGCTTTCCTTTAACCATGTTGTATATATCATAAGGAAATGAACATATTTCATATTCCTCTTTCTTTGGCAGGAGAGTGGGGGAATGATGGCTATCACAGATGTCTATTGTAGAATAAACAGAGCAAGAGGAATGGAGGTATGACTACTGAATTTCCTTACTTCCATAGGTTTAACTCTTTCAGTGCCAATGTCACATATATGTGACAGATAGACTTGTCATTTTCATTCACCAAAATAAATTTCCTACAAGTTTTGTACACAATATTTTGTGAAATAATAGATGATTAATGAAGTGCAGACATTTGAAAAGTAAGCACTGATCACATTTTGGTAAAATTTTGAAGAGAGCTAAACCCCTTGGCACAGTATTACAGTAAGAGTTAATATAGGAGCTACTCGGCTCCCATACGCAATGGGTTAAAGCATGTACTTTTATTCATTCTATGTGATAATTCATTCACGTTTTAATAGCAAGTTGTGATTGATATGATTTATGTCACATAGATACAACAAACGAATATGTGTAGACATAGTTTGGGTACAACAAACTAACAAAATAGCATAATACTACTCGAGATTTGTCCCATTACTATGCAGGAGCTGAATTATTCAGAATTTAAATATTACGTCCAAAACTGGAATACATTGATTATACTTTTAAAAATAAATGTTTACCAGAACTCAAAGAGTGCTTTTGCCAATTACTGTTCAAACAGGAGCAGAAATATGAGCAGAAAAATATCATTCCATCATAACCCATGTGAAAAAGTACTTCAAAAGTACTGCAAATACTACAGTACTTTTGTGGTACTTTTGTAGTAAGACTGTAGTACCTTCAGTAATTTTGCAGTACAGGTAGAATTTGGTAGTATTGTTGTGGTAGAAGTGTAGTACTATTGCAGTACAACAGTACAACTATTGTAGTACAACAGAACAGTACTTCAGGAATACTGTCCAATTTACCACAGTTTTACTGCAGTAAATGTACTGCAGTATTTCTGCAGTACTTTTTCACGGGGCAAGTATTCCTCATATTTTACCATTTTCTTCCTTAATACATGTAGCTGCTTTCTCCTGATGACTTAATAGATGCGTGCCAGCAGTTTGAGAGACTACGACTTCCACTCAGGTATATAATGCCCCATTTGGTCCTAAAACATTCAGCAATTTTTTGCAAATGTCATATTGTAATAGTATACATAGAAACATCTCCAAACACTAAAGGCATTCTTAATTTTTTTTTTTAATTCCACATAAATACTCAACGTACCCTCATTGTCCATAATATGTATTTATGTGGATATTTTACTACTTCATTTAAAGATAAAGTTGAGTTCTGGTCATGCCATTACATTGTGAAAGAAACTGTCTCAAAGCAATTGGGAAAGGTTGACCATGTCTACATAAGAATTGGTGTATACTGGGAGGTTTTGGAATCTTGAAAATGATAAGAAATTGACCCAGTCTCACTGAAAAGCACAAGCACTGTACACAGAAATGGGTATATGGGACTGCACACACATTGTGGCATGAACATTCAGCCCAAACACTTTAGCAATTTCTCGTCATATTTTGAATAGGAGGGTATCCTTTTCAGAGGACATTTCTACTATGATGTTCTTTTAAACTGACTTAAAAAGAATGAAAAGGCTCACAAATTATTTTTCACCTTTCCCAGAACTCAACCTTTCCTTTAAGAAATGACAAGTGACAGTTGCATAAAATTGTACCAGAAGTGAAATGTTTTGTTCAGTGGGATATCCATTATGTATTCAGGGGGCAAATATTATCAATGTGCCCACAAACCAACTACATGTAGAAGTTTCACTACAAACTTTCAGTGTGTAGCTCTTGTAAATTAAATATTACTAATATTAAAAGGAAATTAACCCTTCATGGAACTCGGATGAAGTAGAAGCAGAAAATTCAGAGATGGGGAATAGTGAAAGTTTGAGAAAAATTGGACAAAGAATAAGAAAGTTATGGATGTTGAAAGCTGAGATCACTTATGATATGGGGAATCTGCTGTTGGCAATGCAGTCATTATGTGTGATGTCATACAGGGAGAACTCTCCCATTTTGTGTTTACAAAAAAAATCATCCATAATACTCGCCTTATCTATTTTAATGATAGAACAGGCTTTTTGTCCATGATACATTATGGGTAAGACATTTGTACATGTCCTCCCATGAAATAATGTTTGTTTCACCATAAGAGTTGAGAAAAGGGATCTTTTGAGTAAAATTTTTGCTCATTTCCTGATTTTTGTTTCAGGTTACGTAGATTTACAAGTGGAGTTCTAGTTTTAGAATCTTTGTCTAAGGGTGAAGAGGCAGCCATTGAGCAGACCGCAGAGCTGGTAAGTCTGGGTCAATATTTTCAATAATGAGTTAACCCCTATGTAACACCAAGTTTGTTTGTTTTTAACCCCTTTTGTAACACCAAGTTTGTTTGTTTGTTTGTGTGTTTGTTGTTGTTGTTTTTTTTTGGGGGGGTTGTTTGTTTTGTAATGTGCTGTAAGAAAACTTTCATGAATTTAATTCTGACGAATAGTACATTTACTTTGTATTGTCATATCTTCTATGAGAAAAAAAAAAAATCACCATGGGCATGAAGATACCTGTTTCTTAGTTCAAAGACATTGTTCAACCTCAAAATATTTGGTGTGATTTGCCATTCACTGCACAGATGGGTTAAGTGATTTACTTGTCATTTATTTTGTTTAGTGATTGTTATTTATGCTGGAAGATCATTAAAACAAAATTGATATTACCAGTAATGTGTCCATATTATTCATGTATTAACTATTCAAAATAATGTTACTATCAATATCAATACTATTATTATTATCATTGTTTAATATTACCTTGAATGTGTCAATATTTGGATCATGATTTAAACTGTTCATAATATATTTATTGTCACAGCTTGTGGAGAAGACATCATTGAGTGCTGATGAACTAGCCCAAATAGTTGGAGTCTCTGTCATGCTGGCTAAGGGCAGGTAAGAATACACCCAAGAGTTTGGTAATGATGTACAGTAGAACCTCTTTATAATGAAGTCCTTGGGACCAAAAAAAACCTTGTTATATTGTAATCTTGTTATATTACAGCTAAAAAAACAGTAGAATACAAAGAAGCTGAAAGGGAAAAATTACCTTGCTATAATGAGAGTTTGTTATAGCAGTATTCTTGATAATGAGGTTCCACTGTAGTATGTTGTGCATTTTAATCTACATGTTCCATACGGAGTGCAATTTACAGAATATGTGTGTTTTGATAGGGGGTGATTATCTAGGGGAGGGGGCGATTTTCTGGGGTAGAGAGGGTAGACAGAAATTGGGATAATTTATTACAAAGTTGAGAGTGGCAGGAAGAAAATGTTGGTAGTACTTATAATTGAGAGATGAAGTTTGTCACCATGGTCACGATTAGTGCTCAAGTTAACATTGCCAAATTTGCACCGCCATCTACAAATCTGTAAATGCTGTGTAATGAAGTGAGCGGGGTAAATAAAAAAAAAAAAATAGAGGAACAGGAATTGACTCGTGAATTTCATCAAGAGAGGGGGTTGCAAAGCAAAGAATGTACTCTTGAAAGGCAAAAGAGGGAGGGGCCAAGAAAAGAAACCATCCTCATAGAGGGAGATGCGGGCAAAATTTTAGCAGAGCCATCTATACACAGACTTTGGCCAACTGGACTGTAGTAGGTATGGCTCATGTTGCTTTGTTGAGCAAGCATATAACAGAAAGAATAATTGTATCCAATTGAAACCGGAGTTGGCCAAACTCTGTGTATAGATGGCTCTGAATTTTAGGCAATCTCGATGATACCCCAGTAAAGAAAATAGTGTCATCCTTAAAGATAAAGTTGAGTTCAGGGGAGCGTTTCATGAAAGAATTTGTCGGATATTTTTTCCGACAAGTGTTATAAGCTACTGAAATCCTTGCATCTGATTGGCTGAGAGCAAATTTGTCAGTAAAAATCACTGACAAAATGCTTGATGAAACGCTCCCCTGGTCATGAAATTACACTGTGACAGAAACTGTCTCAAAAGCATTGGGAAAGGTTGATTAAAGAGCAATTCTTTTCAGGGGACTTTTCTACTATGATCTTATACCAAACTGACGTAAAATGAATGAAAATGCTCACAAATTATTTTTAACCTTTCTTAGAACTTAACCTTCTCTTTGACAATGATATCTTTCTGTTTTCAATCTGTAGGTTAATGGCAGCTGAAGAAGTAGGCAAAGCATGTCGTGATGAATGCGTGGAGGGACTTCGATTCTATCCAAATCTATTTCTCAACCCCCCTTCAGGATAATGGATAATTTTTTCCATTTTATTTATGTAATATAGAGATATTTTATATTATATTCCACATACTAAGAATCTTGCTGTTAGATTGGTCAAAAGGTAATCATGTGATAAAATGTAGTTCTCCCAATCAATCGACCCGAGAAGAAAAATTTGTGACCTTGACGGAATAGTGCTTATGTGTTTCGCTGATCTCTTCAGTCCATTACAGAGTCACAATGCGTTATCAATATTTTGGGTACGTGCAAAATAAAAGTGTGTGACCTTTACGAATAGTCAAATTGAAAAGTGCGTGACCTCTACGAATAGTCCAACGTTCGATCTTACAAATAGCTCCATAGGTGTACTAAAATAAGCGCGCATTGCCCAATCGCGCGCTTAAAGTGATAAAACAATTGTGCGCACCCCGGTAGGGGTACGGTTTATGGTGGTTTTAACTTCTTTTGTGAATACGGGCCTAAATGTCTTTTTCGAGAAGTAGACAATGACTGTCTTTCTTGTACCAGTTAAATGTTTCAGATGTGGAATATAAAGCAAATAATCACCTTTTGATTTCAGGCGATGAGACGTACTATCACTTCCTCGGCGATCTGAATGTATAACGCTATCTTTCCTCAGCATCGCTTCAGAAAGATAACTTCATCCAGATCACCTCGGAAGTGACAGTTTGTCCCATCACCTTCACCAGCGGTAATTATTTGCTTATTATTTGGGATAGATAGAATGTTTTTTGTGTATATCTAATGTACACATTATCATTAGTAATACATTAATACAATTACAAACAATACTTGACGCTGTAGAGTGTTTATAAAAAATCACTCACAGTGGTCATCTGGGGTAGAAAGAGAATCATGGATCTGGAGTTTTGTTATGTGGCTGAAAGAAATTTATTTAGTTGTTTTTGCAGACGGGTCGATAAGTTTTGGAATTGTATCATTTTGGTTTGGTTTACTTGATATTAACGCAATCAGGAGTGCAGCAAAAAATGCAGTAGATGCCAGTTAGCAAGTTTATGATAATGTGGTATTATTGCTACTGACCAACATGTCATGTTCAGCTGTGAGGATTATAAAAGGAGAGGGGCATATCTTTTTTTTTTTCTTTTTTTTTTTTTTAATCAACATATAAACAGCTGCAATAGCCCCCTCTAGTGGTGGTATATCACACACATATCAGGAAAGACATTCAGGAATTGGGGTGTTGTAGGGGATTTTGTTACGTTTTACTAGGAATGTTAAGAAAATAGGTGTGTACTTTTGGATGAGTAACCAGGAGACCTATGGCTTTGAGTCTGATTCAAGGGACATTGTAATGGATGATTAATGTCTTACCTCTGGCCACAAAGATATCATGGCTACAAGACCATTGCTCTGAGTTTCGAGCTATAAGACAGGTTGTCTTGGTTACCTTTACATACACAGATTTGGGCATTATCTACTCAAATGGTAATAAACTTTGTAAAGAATGATGTAGCATATATTTCATTTTGAATTTGCACAACTAAAACTTTTACATACACAGTAAACTCAATATTGAAGAAGCTGTATATAGCCTCAAATAAATTTTAGACATGACAATTGAAAAAGAGAACTCTGAGCATATAATGTTATTGCTGTATTGCTGTATTACTTGGTATTTATTGGTTATTTGCATTAACAGCTCATTCAATCATGAGACAAATTGTTATGAAACACTGTAAACTTCTTGAATAAAATGTCATATGCAATGCAAAATGCTATTTATGATTTAGATAATCCGTTGTCCATCTCATTTGACAATTTAAGGATCAGTTTATATTTCTTATTATTTAGGGATTTGTATCATTGGAAGTTTCCATAGTAAAACAGACATGGGACGTCATTTTAATTGTTATTACTATTTATTTATTGTCCTTTTATTTTCATATAGAAAAGCTTGCTTTTCCATGTAGAAGGATGGAGACAGTCTAAGCTAATGTGCCTGCAAATTGAATATAATTATAGGCTCACATGTGTCCAAATGATAATGAAATATCATTTTTTGGAGGGATTACCCCTATTGGCTATTCTTATCTGTTTTGCAAGTTCATTCAGGATAGCTGAACTCAAGACAGACAAGATGAAAAATGAATATGATTATAAGGCAGCGAGTCCAACCTTAATAGCAAGTTGCTTTGAAAGAAAGAGGAAAATCAGAGAAGCAGATTGGTGAAAGTTTGAACGAAATCGGACGAGCAATAATAAAGTTATGAATTTTTGAAAGTTGTTATCACCATGCATATGGGAATTTCAAATTGGCTGAATGGGTAATGTCACTGTGATGTAGCTGTGGACAACTCCCCCATGCGCTCTAACACACAAAATGACTAAAATGTCATGGTTTTTTTTCAAAATGCATTACTCAGTAGGATCTTTTCGTTCATGAGGACCTATAACAATATGCTGTCTCCAATATGCTGTCTCCAATATATTTTGAGAAAAGCCCCGAGGGTAAAAGCGCCTCGAAGAAAACCGCAATTTAATGATATTTTTGTGTACGACAAATGAGAGAGTTGTCCACAAAAATGTCACAATTGACTCACCAAATTGCCAATTTGAGATTCGCATAGATGTAGTGATCTCATTTTCCAAACATCCATAACTTTCTTAATCCTTGTCCGATCGCTTTAAACTTTCACCATCCTGTTTTTCTTATTTTTCTGCTTTCACACAAATCACCTCATTCACAAGCTTGGATTGCCCTTTAAGGTGTAAGTTCATTCAGGATAGCTTCACTCAAGATAGACAAGATGAAAAATGAATTATGATTATAAGGCAGCGAGTCTGAAATAGATACAGGTGAACAAAATTGAGGTGTAATGAAGCAAAGAGAGAGATAGAGAGAAAGAAATATACACAGAACTGAATAATGAGGATTAGGTGGTAAGGGCAACAGTCTGTTGGGAGAAGAAAGAAAGAGAGAGAGAGAGAGCGATAGTTACACATTGTTTTAAAAGGACAGAAGATAGGGTAGAGCGCAAGTAGAGAGAGAGAGAGAGAGAGAGACAATAATACACAAGGATGAGAGAAGATATTAGGCCAAGTAAAATTGATTCCTAGTTTCTCGTCCGGATATTTCGAAAATGAGGAGGAGGGGGTTTCATGTAATTTAATATTTAATATTTTCCAGATACATAAATATGCTATTGCCTATTGCGTCAATTTCAACACACTTCTCAAAAAATTCAATTTCACTTGTACTTGTACATCGAAAAATTGCATTTCAAAGGCTCAGAACAAAAGGAAATTGCATTATATTAATGCGTTTTGTTATCTCATTGTCTAGATATCCACATATTCTTATTTATTTCATTTCAGAACAAAAATATCAAATAACCAAAAAAAAAAAAAAGTGAGGTGGCTTGAAGAAAAGGAAGGAGGAGAGGACGAGAAACTAGGCACTGTCATTTGGCAAGGCATTAATCTACATTTGCCACTCTCCACCCAGGTGTTAAGTGGGTACCCGGTAGGATGCCAATGGCATTGTGACTGGAATAGTATTTGTACGCCTGTGAAATGGCCGCCAGACTGGAATGCTCCCTATAGTGGAGTGGAGAATGTGCACTATGAGTGCAGAATCGTAAATGGATTCAATGACCGGGGTAATAATACACTGTAAAGGGCTTTGATCAGTTACTAACTGGTTAGTCGCCATATGAATGCAGGTATTATTATTACTTATTTTTATTTGGCCTTATTGTTATTTACGGAAGAGGAGAGACAAAATGGTGGGAAGAAAGAGATACATGAAAGAGAGAAGGGGTGCTGGGATGAAGACTACATGATGGAATAAAACAATTGGTGAAGAAGAATAGAGGATACAAGGAAAGATAAAATGATAGAAAGACACAGAGTGGGGAACAGATAGGTGTTAGGAGGAATGATGGATTAATGTATCCTATTATTGTTCTAGGCTTCACGTGTTGAATAGGAAAGGAGGGGGATAGAAAGTGAGATGAAAGGAGAGGATGGAATTAAGATGAAGGAGAAAAATGAAGGAAAATGGAAATCGAACAAAAAAACAATAATAGGAAATCAAGACACTGCAGGCTTTCATGTGTCGGCCAAGTAAATGAGGCGTTCATAAAGAATATAAACATGACAGGGAAATAAAGTACATGTACAAGGAAGTATTTTGAATGTGTTCACCATCATGACCATTACCTCTATTTCCCTCTAACCCCCCCCCCCCATTTCCTCTTTCTCCCCCCATCCCCCCCCCCCCTCTCTCTCTCTCTCTCTCTCTCTCTCTCTCTCTGTTCCTTTAAACCACTACGCATCCAGGAGATACATGGGAAAGGGGACTGTGGATGCTAGTCTGGGAGCCTGTCCCGAAATAGTCACCCCATTTTACCCATAAAATTTGACCCCTTAAAGTAGCTTAGACCACCTAAGTCATTGACAAAAAGGTTGTCAGCCTGAACGTAGCCGCCGGGTTTAGCCCCCAGAGCCCCCAAAAGAGACCCCAAAGTCGGGTCGATTTCACCCCATCTCCCCCATGCACCAAACTTTGTCAGTAGGAAGAAGTATGACTGGACATTACAAAACACAAAAAACTGACAAAAATTTCCGTCGGGATGGGGTGTCAGACGGCCCCTAAAAATTGGGGTAAATTTTCCCCCTTGAAGCCCAGGGACCAAATTTTGTCAGAAGGAAGGGCTATAGATGTACATTCCAAAAATATAAAAACGGACAAAATTGTCCATCGGGAAGGGTGTGTCAGACCCCCTGAAATGAAAACCCCAAAGTGCCCTTTGACAACGTTTTGCCCCCCAAAATGCTCTGTATGTAAAGAAAAACCCTTTTCTTACCTTCTGACTATGATAACTGAAAAGTGTTTTATTCAATTCAATTCAAACTTTCATAACATAATTTTGAGTATAATAATCTTCCTGCCGTGCAATTTGGTGGTAATTGGTCTTTTGATTGATAAATTATTGAATTGTGAAAAATGTATTGCTTTCTCAAAAGTAGCCAAAAAATACTGTCAGAATTATGTAAATACACCCATTGTTGATCTGACAAGGCATAATAGAGAAGCTTGCTTGGTATCTGTGTAATTAAGACATGAATAGTACATTTCAGCCTGGCATTCACATACCACAGATACCTGAAAAGCTCTTCTATTATGCCTTGTCAAACAGGTGTAGAGGGACAATGGGTGTGTTTACATAATCCTGACAATATTTTTTAGCTACTTTTAAGAATGCAATACATTTTTCACAACTTAATAACTTATTAATCAAAAGACCAATTAATACCAAATTGCACCGCAGGAAGATTATTATACTCAAAATTATGTTATGAAAGTTTGAATTGAATTGAATACAACACTTCTGAGTTATCATAGTCAGAAGGTAAGAAAATGGTTTTTCTTTACATATAGAGCATTTGGGGGGGGCAAAGCATTGTCAAAGGGCACTTTGGGGTTTTCATTTCTGGGGGTCTGACACCCCTTTCCCGATGGACAATTTTGTCCGTTTTTATATTTTTGGAATGTACATCTATAGCCCTTCCTTCTGACAAAATTTGGTCCCTGGGCTTCAAGGGGAAAAATTTACCCCAATTTTTAGGGGCCGTCTGACACCCCATCCCGACGGAAATTTTTGTCAGTTTTTTGTGTTTTGTAATGTCCAGTCATACTTCTTCCTACTGACAAAGTTTGGTGCATGGGGGAGATGGGGTGAAATCGACCCGACTTTGGGGTCTCTTTTGGGGGCTCTGGGGGCTCAACCCGGCGGCTACGTTCAGGCTGACAACCTTTTTGTCAATGACTTAGATGGTCTAAGTAAGTTTAAGGGGTCAAAAATCATGGGTAAAATGGGGTGACTATTTCGGGACAGGCTCTTGGCCTATGCAGGTAGAACATTAATAGTACCTTTGTCGCCACATCTGCATGGTGTATTCATTAAACACATACATTCTCTTATGATATTCCTCTATTCGAAGGTGAGGGGATAATGTCCTCCTCAACCCACCCCCCCCCCCCCCCCCCCACACACACACAAACTAGAAAAATGAGGACTTGTGAGTTCCTACACAGATGATTATTTTCGATCACATTTTGTAACAAAATTATTTGAACCAAGCAGAATAAGATATACCGGTAGTTCAAATACAACCAACAAGACAACGACCAAACAATTTTTTCTTTTTTTATGATCCAGTCATATCTAGGTATATATCAAT